>JAYJMH010009130.1:0-24283 GCA_036873815.1 Phacellophora camtschatica
CAATACAATACAATACAATACAATACAATACAATACAATACAATACAATACAATACAATACAATACAATACAATATCCTCTATTGGATGGTTGTCTAATGTTTTGCCCCCTTTTCGTCTTTTTATTGCTCCAGCTTCCCCAAGCCCAAACATGACGTTGTACATCTGTATGGATGCCATGACAGTGCGTTTTTACATCAAAGGGGGTGGGGGCGGGCATAGAATTCCCATCAGTTTTTTCTCCCATAAAATTTGTGTAAGAAAGAGTCTACCTACTTCTTGGCACATTTGTTTATTCTCATTCACAGAATATTGTCTAAATAGATGTCGGCAATTTTGGTTGTGACTCACTTAATGCTATTGACGCACTAAATTATATGACAAATATTGCTTCGTTTATGTATTGAGAACAAGAAGCCGCGAGAAATACGAATGGGTTGATTGGTTTAATGGTATGGAAAGGAGGCGGCCTTTTTAGTACCATGATAGCACAACATGCGGATTGAAATGTTAGTTTCTTGTCAGCAATAGCGAATGAATAAAAATCTCACAATTTTGCAGCATGCCACATTTTGCAACACGCCACACACAACAGCAGTTTTTTGGTCGTCACTTTTTTATGTTCATTTAGGTATTTAGTTTCTTTCTAATCTGTTGCATAATTTTGGAAATTGTTTAAATGGGTCTATTTTGTGACAGTGCTGTTCGAATTTGGGGCACAACTTTTTGAAGACACTTTTCTAGTAAACTCCTCGAAAGAAAAGTTGCATTGTTGCTTCAGTTCTGCAAAATCTTAGCGGCACGTGCCCCAAGTACGGCTCTCGGTTCCTCCATCTTTGATTTGAGAAAGGACCGCGACACAGTAAAGTTTTCACTTATTTTTCGATATTAATTTTCTTTCCTTCTTCCTTTTATTTCAAACTTATATTACAGCCAACGGTTAATGAGAAAATGAGAACGTCTGTCACACGTCACAGTCATTTGAAACAGTTGAATACAAGCTTTGGTTGTTGAAATGAGCTTGTTCGTCCTTTTGATTCCGCCAGGGATTTTCCTTTTATATTTTGGACCATAAAACGTTGGTTAACCCTGTATCACACACCATGTCTCTAACGTGACACAGAACAAACGAGGAAAGATTGAAATTGTGATTTTAAAGATTTATCCTTAGATAGCAATATCAAGTGGAATGATAAGGATTACATTAGCTTTTATTCTACAATTAGTTTTCTCACAGTTTTCTTGTCGTAATGGCGTTTAGATCGAGAGAGCAGGCCTTTGAATGGGAGTACAGTATCCCTATCCGGAATATTCCATTTTCTGGACTGTAACATCGTGAAATACCACCGAGATGCCTGCGAACCATATTGAGTGGATGGGCAAAAGCCCCACCACTTTTTTGCAAAATTCTTGCTTTTTCTATTGACACAATCTCTGTTTCAGGACACAGTATAGTAAGTAGTAAATAAATATTTGTATCGAAAAGAAATTCTGAAAAAAGGAGTCATAAGAAGTCACGAAAAATCCAACGATTTAGGCCCAGCCAGTTCAGCCAGCTTTGCAAGAGTTCAAATCGTATAAAATTGCTCCTTCACCAAAAAGCAAAAACGAAAGAAAAACAAATAAAGCTAAGATTAAAAGTATAGTTTTTACTGCGTTTAAAAATACAGGTAACAAAGTAGAGGTTTTACTGCCTTGGATTCTGAAGAAAAAATGCCTGGATCGCTGCCTATATGACGATTGGGGGCTCATTGTTATCAGAACAATAGAGAACAAAGGTTTACTTAATCAATTGTTTTAAATAAACATTGTTCTTAAAATTATTGGGGGCTACAAGCCCCCGCCCCCTTTCGACGGTACTGCATGTCTATAATACTGAACATGTGTGACCACTTTCGCCAGCATCTTTTTGTTTTTCCTAGTTTACCGATTTCTCTAAGTAAGTTTAAATTAGACTGCATGTCTATAATACTGAACATGTGTGACCACTTTCGCCAGCATCTTTTTGTTTTTCCTATTTTACCGATTTATCTAAGTAAGTTTAAATTAGACTGACTGATGCACTGTAAGTTGCAAGACTAAAAGCACCAAAAAGCATGCATGATTCACATCTGGTTAAAAGCAGAATCAATCATCATTTTCGATCTCCCTTATTAATGTCAACAAGGCTTCTAAGTAGATTTTTTGTCATAGGAACATGATCGCCTTATTTAACAATGGAGACATCACTAAATTTGGCGCCGAGAGATATTTTACTAGATTTCTTCGCTTTTATTGATTGAATCAGTGGTTATTTTCATTGCGATTCCCGTAAAATGACTTCGTCGCCATTTTTAGAGTATGTAGGCTGAACACAAATAGGCCTACAAGGAACACAATTATTGGCTGAACACAATTGCAAGAATGCATTACATCTTAAAATGTCGTAAAATATGCAAATATTGCAAAAAAACATGGCTAACTAACAAACCTGGATTTATGACCCTGAAGAGGTACCCGGAGGTATGGGATTCTAAACATCTTGGAACCTCGGAACCTTGGCATCTTGGAACCTCGGGAGCCGGTACGCCTTCCAAAATTGATACAGGTTGTTTGTCAGAAAATCCATTAGCGTATCAACCAGTTTATCCCATGCCCTATAGGAAGGGGTTAAGAGGAAGGAGCAAAAGTTCATTCTGAGTGTTATTCCCCATTACTTTATCTATTATATTTTTTGAGAAATGTACTGAAAGCTGCGACATAAAATCACAATCACCCTTGAGATATACGAAAAAGTCGGGCTGTGAAGCAAACATTGCCATTTCTTATATGGGGCATCTTGTATTTTCACGTATTTGTTGCGTTTACTTATACATTGGAATCAATTTAATTTTAGACACACCTAAACTGCCTTAAAAGTTAGTTGTTCTGGCATGCCTATCTCATTCCTAAGTTATTGACTGATTATATTTTAAGTAAATTAAGCACAAAGCTTACAAAATGATCAAACTTGATCTGCATTGGGCTCATTCGTCATTATGGATGCATTATAATGGGCAGCCATAAATCTAATATTAACACAAAATCCTATAGCGTGCCCTGACCGTAAGCTTTTAGTAGGGTTGATGCAATGACCGCAACACATAGGGAACAAATGGTCATGAAATTTGAAGTAATCTATGATTGATTTATACGGAATTCGGTTTTAAAAATCACACAAGACACATATACAATAATCATCATCATCCCATCCGTTGGGGTTTTGACATTCCTTACATTTTGCTGTGTACGTTTGATGTGCTGTTTTTAAAGCCTGCGTTTCGCCATTATGCATTTATACTTTGTAACCGCTGACAGGCGGACATAAATCCAAGGAATTACAGAAATTAAGAAAATATAATTGTTTGTCAAAATATGAAGTCAAAAAATTCTCAAAATGTGTACTGAAAATTTCTGCTTCGAATTCGTTTTTTTAGGAAATACTTTCAGTTTCCGCTCGAAGACGTAAATCTCGTTTCCACGCATGCCAAGATGTTGGCGTTTTTTTTGGCCATAGCATTAGTCCTTATTAGAACTTGCTCCACTACACTGACAAAAGGAAGTCAAAGGGACTCATATAATATAATGTATGTATGTATGTATGTATGTATGTATGTATGTATGTATGTATCATTATGCCACTGAATTAAAAGCTTTCGATATATTTTCTCAAAACTAAACCAGAAAAAAGATAAAATAGTACAGACAAGAATGATTTAATTACAATAGTTAAAATTACACCTAAATTTATTATAAAACCGCGTAACCCTAAACTAGAGTGGCAGGGATAGCATTAAAAGATCGAAAGGCCTTGATTCCATATTGGTCCCCTTGGAGGTTTTGTGGTAGAAGAAAAAAAAATTTTCTTTAGAAAAGGAAAATATTTATTTATATTTTAGAAAAAAGGTAAACCTATTATAATTGATAAATGGAAGCATCGTTTTCCTTTCTCTGTATATTTAGTCATAATTCACACAAATACCACACCTTTTAATAGCTTCAATTGTCTCATTCACTCACATAATTTCGTTGTCTGGAAGAAACAATTCCTATTTCCTATTTAGAGCCAATAAATTTTAATTATACATTTGACCAATAGGTTTATAATATTGAAATCATAGAACTACAAACAAATGCTTTCCTGTTATATTTAGTTTGTCAATGTCTATCATATTGCGCATCAACGAATATTGAAAGAGGTTGGAAACGAAAGATATGACGTCATGCTTTACCTCATAGAATAATGATTGATCGTAACTCATTTATGGAGAGTCGCCAATATATCAAAATGTCAACTGAAGTTGTAGCCTATTGCAAGAAGGGTTATTTATCAAGTCAACTGCAAAATTTGTTTCATATTATATTTGAATCTTTATGTTCTAGCAAGAACTTTCAGCATGGGCTGCACGGACACTGGATTGTTTGAAAATATGATTTTATTCACCTAAATTCTGTGTGCTTCTCACTCGGTCCTTTAGGTCTAAACTTTTGAAGCGAAAAAACTGTCAACAACGACATTTCCACCTCCAAAAATTTCGTTCGAGTTAGGTTTTGAGGCGGAATGTTATTGTTTGGGGTTTATTCGATTCGAAAGTTGAGGGCCTATTTAAGGAACTGTAGAAAAATCACACAATATTTGGGTGAGTAAAAACACATTTTCATTTTCAAACAATCCAGTGTTCGCGTGGCTCATGCTTTCAGGACGACTTTTGAATTAGCTTTCTACTCTCTTTCATCTCAACCTACATTCCTCTTCCTTGTAAATTGAAGAAATTAAGAAAATAAGCATCAATCTGTTCAGAGGCGGAAATTGTGTGGGTGGGGGAGGAGAGCAAACGCCCCCAGATCTTTGCGGATCGTCGGTAAAAACATGATTTTGTCGGAAATTTTGGGTATCTGTCGGCAATTTCAACCATTTTTAAGCGTTTGTGAAATTTAATGACAGTTTTCTGAATTTACAGAAGGAATCTGGTAATGCACAGCGCAAGCATAAAATTTGTCATAACTTTTAATTTGTCATAAAAGTGTCTGATAGTTTCAGGAGATACTTCAAACAAATTGGGCTTATTTAGAATCTTTGGTTGTAATTCACACCATATGGACTCTTACTCTTTAGTTTACTGTAAATTAACTTTCTTTTGTTCATTCATTCATTCTTTCATTCATTCATTAGTTAATTAATTAACATCCATTAATTGACTAATTAATTAACAATCATCCATCCATCTATTCATTCACTTATTCATGCATTCATTCATTCATTTATCCATTCACTCATTCATTCATTCATTCACTCATCCATCCATTCACTCATTCATTCATCAACTTACTCATTCATTCATTCATTCATTCTCATTTTACTTTCGTTTGTGCCAAACTGCCAACGGAACTACAGGTCAGTAATCAAACAAGAATTTGTTTCCCTTTTTATATTCGTCTTAGGTCATTCCTATTTGATGAATGACTTTCCTTTTCCGTTATGTGAACAGGATATTTAACACCAATGTCATTTTGGTCAAATAAACGTCGAATAAATGTCGAATATCTTTAGAGGCGTCAATTTATTATCGAAAGAACGACGATTGTAAACTGTACTTTCTTGTCATGTATTGTTTTTAGTCATCAAAACGAACTCAATAATTAGCATTACACCGCGAAATGTGTGCCTCAGGGACGTTTTACACGGTTTCTTTTTAGAAAAAACTTTTTATAGGAAACTCACTGGTGAAACTCACGAAAACTTGAGAAACTTTTACCAGTGAATGAAAAATTGCTAAGAATCTTTTTAAATTTTTAGTGAAGATTACCTAATGCTAAATGATTTTAATGGAGTGGACATGATGGTATATGATTGATTCAATGAAGACTTTTTATCCTGTACAATATTCAGTACACCGCAAAATGTGTGCCCCAGGGACGTTTTATTATTTGGGGAAAGCAAATTCTTACCTCGTGGGACACGAATAGAAAGAAAGAGAAAAACAGGTTAGCAAGGGGATTTTAAATTCTTTAAATCTTTCAAAGACCAAGAGATGAGTCAACTGACATTGATCTACGTTTGTATTAGATCTAGGTGGGTAAACACTGAGGCCCACCAACGTTGGTATTTCCCTTGGCTGACATACCTTTTAATGAATACAATACATTAAGTAGATTTCCTTTGTTTTTGGTAGAAAATTTGCAGTTTATTCCAAAGTGATCACATTAACAGGGCTAAATTTTTGTTTTTTGAATTGCACAGTTATTTTAATCGAAAGAGTTATTTCTGAACATATTAAAATTGCTCCAGAGAGAGAGAGAGAGAGAGAGAAAATATCAACATTGATCCGCTCTTCTTTTATCTTAACTAACAAAACTGTGAGATGGTCCTTGAAATAGTAACTATATAACTTTATGCTTGTTTGTTATTTTAATTTCTCTACGTATTAGAAGTGTGTCATCTACCATGTATCATAAGATATTGTGTCATGATGTTTAAGTAAAAGTGCAAAATACGCCGGGGGGATGCACGTCCCTTGGTGGTACGGGAGTGTGCCACTGGAGTTGTGAAAGCCCACCTGGTACCCAGGGCTACTTCGTACATTTCTTCTGAATGGAATAGCTTCGGGTGCTAGGTTGCACCCTGTTTTAATGAATGTACAACATTTCCGTCCTTACCCAATATTAAAACTTTTTGATTCACCCACATCTACGAGAACACAATACTACACGCTGTTTTTGTTATCCTCGGTTTCACCTTGGATTTGTTCTAAGAGTAGTTAGCTTCGGTTTCACCTTGGATTTGTTCTTATTTTTGGACTTATTTTTACGAACTTGCTACACACCACCCTTCTCAGAAAGATCTTTAAAATGCGCTTCATGTCAAATGCTCAACGCCTGCACCTAATTGATTTCTGAGATACTAAAATATTTGATCTTTATTTCTTATAAAGATAGCTCTAATAAAAATACGTGTAAATAAAACTTTGATCAACTATTTAGCATAGCGATAGTTGCTTAAGAAATGTCATTCAAATTACTTGATTATTTGATTACTTGATTACTTGATTGATTGATTTAGTTTCATTCATATTATTTTTCTTTCATAGATAATGATGATGCTGTGTTTTACAAGAACACAAACACAAAATCGAAGCATTGGGTAATTCACTTGCAAGCCGGAGGCAGTTGTGTATCTGTCGAGGACTGCGTGGAGAGATCTAATGGCCCTTTGGGATCTTCGATGCACATGGACTATGCCTTTACCGGAGAGTACACTCTATCAGATGATCCGAAAGTGAATCCAACTTTTTATTTATGGAACAAAGTCTTTGTTCCCTACTGTAGGTAAGTAGTATTTTTGTAAATGCGTCTACAGCGCGGAATATCGCGCGGAACATCGCGCGGAAACGAATTTAATGACATATACACACGAACAGAGGCGAAGTTTGTAACAATAGTGAAATGGACACACCAGTTAGGAGATGTTTTCATTTTCTAATGAGAGAGTTTCGCTTTGTTTTCGAGGGATAATTGCTTTGAAACCAGTGTGTCAATTCCACTATTGTTACAAAATTCGCCTCTGCTATATACAAGATAACAAGATTAAACTCTGAAAGGTTCTTTCAAGAAATCAAAAAGGATGTAGCCAAAGAAATTAAGTATGCAAATAAATTGATGGAGAATCAGTCAACATTCATTGCAAAGCTTAGCCTTATGAAATGTTCTATAAAAATTTCCATGAAACATCTGCGAACAGTTTTAAATTTCCCACTTGACGAAAACAGTAGATAAAACCTTTATGAAATCGCGAGTAAATTCGATTGGCTTTATTAATCGTCAGCTGTGCCTCAATTTTGTGTTTTTGATTTCAGTGATTAGTTCGTTTAGCCTTTATTGCAGCCGAAAATCCCATTTCTCAATTTCTGGAGAACCTTTTGATCCTTGTGCTTAATAAATGTGCGTCTCCGAGTATTGAATTTTGTTATCTTCTTTCGTGAGATTAATTAGACTAATTCAAAATGTTTTGACCTCAAATTTGTTCTTCGAGAGAAAATCCACATGATTTTCTGCGACTGGGGCAAACTGTCTGAAAAAGGTCTTATCATTTTAGATTTCAGTTTAGTTATAATCTTGCAGTTGACCTCGTTGTCATTTTTCAGGTGGCCTCGTTTTAACTTTTTCTGAAGAACAGATGGCTGGTTGATGCTAGATCATATCAAGGCAATGACACACACCATCTTCAGATATATGACAATTTGTATGAAATTGAAATGTTTGTTTTAAACGTGTATTTTACAACGAATAACATTTGTCATATATCTAGAGATGGCTTGTGTCATTATCTTGACGATGATCTAACACTGACCCAGCAGATGGCTGCTTGATTTTCTCAAAGTCATGTTCTTGTTTAATTGAAAATCTTTCTGCAAAAGGAGTTATTTGGTTCCCTCTTTTGCAAATTTCTCTTTTTATGGGTTTATTCCTTAGAAATGAATGCATCTAAATTCTCTCCTGTGAAGGTCCAAAACTTGCCTTGGTCAATATCAAATAGGTGTAGTCAAATATAGAATGATGAATGATACCCATTGAGATTGTAAGCAAAATCTAAAACAAATCTACATACCTTGTCCCTGCAAAACATGTATGTTTCAAAGGTCGGTTATATTTCATAACTCATTTTATATTGTCATTATTACTTTAACCCTTTCACCCCAGAAAGGACCATATGGCCCATTGACAAAAGACGTAAAATGTCATAATTTCAGGAGGTAAATGTGGGCAGAATTTTATATTAATTTTAGATATTTTAAAGTAAGTTCATGATGTAAATTTAGTTGGGTTGGATGTGCTACCCCCTGCAATATAAAAATTGCATGGGATTTGCCTGTTTAGCAGAGATAAATCCGGGCGTGAATGGGCTAATGTACGTTCATTGACCATGTTATTAATTTGATTGTTGTTTTGCTCTTTTTGATCATTTATTATTGGTTGGAACTCAGAGTTGGTATAAATTAATCATATTTTGTTATTAGCTACGCCTGTATAACAACATTTAAATAAAGTGAAAGAAACATGGCAGTATTTACTACCAAAGTCACAGAATTGCTATTAGAGAACTTGATTGTTGTTTTGCTCTTTTTGATTATTTATTATTGGTAGGAACTCAGAGTTGGTATAAATTAATCATATTTTGCAATTAGCTACCCCTGTAAACCAACATTTAAACGAAGTGATAGAAACAAGGCAGTATTTACTACCAAAGTAACAGAATTGCTAATAGAGAGCTCCAAAGTAATTTTGCATTAAGCTTTTTATGGATATTCGTGTAGTATTTGTTTTAATGACAGATGCACTGCATAAGCAGCGAGTGCGAGTCTCTTAATGAATGAAGATAGCATTATAAGCTATATTTTTATCAGAATTGCAAATATCTTCTTACACATGTTGTTTATGTTCTTTCTCTTTGTTTTAGCGGAGATGTTTTTGTTGGCAGGAAGCTGAAGAAAGACCATCCATTTAAAATGCCGATGCTAGGCCATTATATTGTGGTCGCTGTTATAAACCAATTGATCAGTGATTTCAGAATCAACAGAAAAGGCGTCAAGGTCAGTATTATAAAAGAAATACATCTGGTACTTACTTCTAATACTTTTGGACAAGATCATGCTAATTTATTCAACATCAGCCGAATTGGATTTTCGATAATCTCATTCGAATGTGGTGTTCTGTTCTTTGAATCTCATGGTTTAGATGCTATTGTTTTGTATCAGCCAATTAACGCTTATAAACTGATGTAGGTACCGACCTGTCTGGAACGTTTGACACTTACAAACCCAAGAAAGCGACAGGGTATTCAAAAAGACAATAAAGGATTAAAGAAAGTTCTTTGTGCATGCACACCCGATACTTCATCGAAAACTGCCATGGTTTCTAGACTGGCATAGCATGGAAGCATAAATTTTCTCTCAGGAGATTTTCTGCGGATGAAATATTTTTGCTTCATACTTCTGTGCGAAATTATGCAAATTGATTCCACAACCTCGAATCATTAGAATCCCACTGGAATGTGGCGTTTTGTTTGTCGAATTCCCTGAGATTTGATCGAATGCTGACGTGAGATTCTACTCTTTTGTTCGAGCTAATAAAAACTCTGAAGTTGTGAAATATCTTTTTAAATATTCCTAGGGAGGGTTTTTCTTTTAATCACAAAAGACTGACCCCTCATTGTTGTTGTTTTTCGTTGTTCAAAAGGTGGATTTCTAAACAGGCAAAAATGGTAAAGCGACAACATTACGTCGTTCTTCCAATTTTACGACACTTGTTTTTTTATTTATGAAATTTGACTCATTTCTTTTTGCGGAAACCGTGGAAACTTTCTTGTGAAACGCTCTTTGATTTATAACTTTGTAAACAAGTAATGTCAGGTTTCCAGTGAACCTTTTCGAGAATAGAGTCTTGTCTGGAGGTGAGTGCTGTATTTTTACTGGGAATGGTTATCCCTGCACCTTTCTCTCCCAAAGGACCCAAAAGACATCGAAGTTTAAACTTTTTTGTACTGATGGGAATTTCATCAATGTTGAAAAGGTAGTCCTGTAACACATTAAAACGATTTTTATTTCCGAAAAGGCCTATTGAAGATTCTTAACTTTGCAGAAAAGCTATTTTTTAACTATATTTTGGAGCGAGAGGCACGTCACACTTAGAAAACGATTTTTATGAAAGATGTACGAGATTTTTGGAAGGAAATCCCTAGGGAAAACTCGTTTAATTTACTAATGACGAAATATTTTATTAAAAATTGTTTATACTCATTCCTTCTTGTAGATTTTATTTGGCGGAACGTCTGCTGGTGGTTTGGGCGTTCTTGCCAATGTAGATCATGTACAGAATCTGACTTATCCAGCTCAGGTAATGACTATTTTATACTGTCTTGTGCAACAATAGTCTATGATACCTTTCAGAAGAGCGGAATAGGAAACATTTTACATATTCTAAAGATTTCAGTCACTGTTTTTAGTATATAATGAGCATTAGCTAATTCTCTTTTTTTGCCCAAAAACTTTTCGGAGTTTACAATTTGTACAGTTTTATTTTGCAAACTAAGTAATCAAGAAGTCTTTAATTATTCTTCAATAATTATTTTATTAGATAAAGATAAATATAAAGATTTGACTGAAGTAAATATTTTCTATTGGCTTTTGAAATAGATTTCATTTTTTTTAAATAATTACTCATCGCTGTCTTGAAATGTTTTATCAGTTTGGTTTTAAAAGCATCCATTTCCTATTTTCTTTAAGGATTCTAAAATGCATTTAAAACAACTTTCCTTTGCAGAAAAGGTCTTGTCTTAAACTGAAACTTTCTTGAAATACTGTGAAATGTACAATAATCAAGATGTACTTAATCTCACAATGTGTCTGATTTCTATTTTGGGTGTTACTTGTTGGCAAAATTATTTGGCAGAATTAATTTAAACTAATTATGAAATGTTTTAGCGTCTATAATTTGACTTTTTTTATAAATGCCGCTTTGGTTGGTGCGGCGCTTATTCGAATAAATTGTCTTAAATTAAATTAACTTATTTTTACGTGTATTTTTGCAGGTAAAAGCCTATAACGATGGTGGCTGGTTCACATTATATCCTAATTTTGGGGAGAATTTCTTCAGTCCTGATCTTCCTCAATTCTTCAAATTTCTAACATATGTAAGTTTTTGATTACTTGATTATTTGATTACTTATATCCGCATAAGAGAACCTATATTTTTATGTGAAACAGGACGACGATAGGATTTGGCTGTCAATTGGAAATAGATCTAAGCATGAAAGCGTTAAACCATTCTGAAACTTGATCACACCACCACAAAATCAAAGGTTATTGGCAATATATTATTTCACGTAACTCTTGGATTAGAAAAATAATCAGTAAATTTTTTTTTGGTTAATTTGGATTTGCCAAATGTTTAAGTGAATAAACTAAACATCATTATTCCTAAAAGTAGTTCTGTTGTGTTGCAGGACTAGCCTCATTTTCAGTATTGATGAAATTCCCATAAGTACAACAACGTTTAAACTGACCTCGATTTCTTTTGCCGTTCTTTGGGAGAAAATGAGGCAAGAATAACCATTCTCACTGGAAATACAGCACCAGCCTCGAGGTCAGGCTCTATTTCCAAAAATCTGAAATTGTCCGAAAAACTGTCTTATGCTGAGTGAGCGGACCACAAACTTATGACACCAATTATATTAATGAATTGTAGTGTGGTATGAGCTGTGTGTGGCAGAGGTGAATAGATGCAAAGTATTTCATTAAAATTATAACTAGAATAGCTATGCATTTAAATTTTGTTTTTAAATTTATGGCTGCTGGACGTAGTTTTAAATGCTGAAATACATCTTTTCACTAATGTCACTTCAAAAAGTATAATTTATTTGCTTCGTAATTTCATTTCACGTCTTTAATTGGAGAAAAAGTTGTATACCAAATATTGATTTGATCTCTTGAGAATAGGCTATAAGTATAAAACTTAAAATATATTCCGATTTGACTTTCTTTGAAGAAATCAATCTTAATACATATACCAGTTATTGTAATTTGGACAAGGGCTACTATATGTATTGACAGGGTCCATATTTTTCATTGAAGAAATTATCTTTTATACATATACCAGTCGGTGTAGTTTTGACAACCCTGTACAGCGTTCGTTAATATTTTCAAGGTTCATATTTTTCTTTACTTAGGTTTTTGATTATTACTGGGATGGCTATGTGGATGAAACCTGTCGAGACCAAATGCCAAAAGCAGCTGCTTGTCTTTATGGGGAATTAGGTGAGTTGAAACTCTTGTCAACAGTTGTTCTATTTATATAAGATTTTTATCCAATATAAGGTGAAATGGATTTTTGGTTTTAGTAAACTTTTTTGATTAATATTTTCTGGCTTAATGGCTTTTACTTTTAATAGGATTTGAGAGTTTTTGAACTGGACCCTCCCAGGGGTTCTTGGAAACAAAGGAACTTATAATTTTTATTTATTGGAACAGGGGAACATTCTATATATTTAATGGGGATAAAGGTAACATTGAAAGAAGCGTTTGAGTTTTGGGAATTTTTTGGATATGATTTTAGGGAACTTTAAAAAGCCAAAGAGAACTCTGTGCAGATTTTTCATGGAACTAGGGAACACATGCCCCCTGGGATGGGAGGGCTTCTAAACCATCCTTAAGAAGTATCTGTTACTTTTCAAGAAGCAAATATTAGACAGTAGTGAACATGCTCCATCTAACTATCGCCAGTATTGAAGAAAGATATGCACGTAATGAAGTTGATACGTTTATTATTGGCCTTCTCGCATCTTCTGTTTCTAATAAACAAGAAACTACTTATCAATCAATCATTCACACAGTCAATCAATCAATCAATTTTATTCATAGAATACATTTTAGTTATTACGGTATAATGAGAGAAAAATCATGCAAGATATGCGACCCGGAGAAAGAAACCTGAAGAACTCTTATACCGTAACCCCCTCCCAGGATAGAAAAACACAGCAAATTGTATCGTGTCAAAGAAATTTTATTGATGAAAATTTCTGGGATTTTAACTAAACGTGTTGTGTTGCCATCGCGAATCTATACGAATCTATAGGTTATTATGGAAGAAATATGTTTGCTTTTTCGAACTTTAAGTTTCTGGACGAACAATATTTTGTGCAAGCTAACGTGATATTATATTATTTTGTGCAAGCTAACGTGATATAACGTGAAAACATAAAATATATAAGTTTTCAATTGTCATTCAATAACAAATTAAACAATATCAGGTGTTAACGTAAGTAATGCTAACGTAAGTTAGCATTAATGCAATTAATGCAAGCTAACGTAAAAGAGACGGGAAGATAACTTCTTTGCATTAAGCAAAATTTAGTTAAAATTAGAATACCAAATAAAGTAATTTACAGTCTTGACACATGAATGTAGTCAAATAGGGAATGGCTTACTACAAAGTACAATTCAGAAAACGAAACCTTAAATATAAAAAAAAAATAGAAAAATGAATTTTTCAGCATGTAGAATATGTACACCCTTCATAAAGAAATTAGGGTGTATTTAATCAGCGTATTGTAACTACAGTAGATACCCTTTATTAAGAATATTGGCCTCACTATTTATCAAATCATTCTATTGTTCTTCCATTGTTCTCCTAAAGACGTTGAGCCTCAGTTTCTTAATGTGCAGTTTTTTGATCGCAGGGACATGCTAGTTGTAATGGAGAAAAAATATTTTATAAGGAACACGTTTATAAGGAACTCCAGGCTGAGATTTTGGTAAATTATTTTGGTATCTCAGAAAATAGTTACATTAAGCAGAAATTAAGTATGCTGATGTTTTAAAAAATTCCTTGAAAAGTACTTTTAAGGTGTTTTAGAAACGTGGGGGTACGTAATTCGTAAAAATGTATAGAAACAATCAAGAACTTTCAGCCTTAACTTGAAGTTAAGATTCCTTATTTTTAAAAACATGTATGCTACCCAGAGAAAGCAACCCGAAGTACTTTCATACTGTCCTCCCAGGATATAAATATAACTTATGTCAAATTTGTATTCACGTTTATGAAGTACACCATAGTCGTGAGTGCACTTACCAAGTGGTTTCAGAGAGTAATGATTCAATATTACTTTGATGAAATTGTACATAGAAAAACGTGTAATGAGTGAGTGAGTGAGAGAGTGACAGGAGTGCTAACCACTGGGCCACGCCCCCATAAAAGGCTTGAAAGCTTTTATTCTTGCCTTTAAAGCTTTAAATACCTATCTGATACTTGCACTCACTTTAAACGTTTTCTTTCAGCAACGAAGCACATTAAAACTCCACTTTATGTAATGGTGGCCCAATGGGATTCATACCAGTTGACCAGGCTTGTTGCTGTGAATTTCAAATCTGTATCATTGCCACCAAAACAGTACAAAGAAAGAGCTTACCTCGCGAAGTTTGGAAACAATACATACAGATCATTAACAACGGTATGTAGCTCTTGAAGTTATCCCTTTTACGCCAGAATGAATATTGATTTAAAAAAGGGCATAGCCTCAAAACTTCGTTATATTTCAAGAAAATTATTCAATTCGCGAATCATTAACAATTCAATAGGCATTCGATAACCGAATACAATGAAGCTTGAGAATAATTTCCTGCCGCCATCTATTGCGGAATTGTGTATTAAACGAAATTAGCGCATGTATATACATTTAGAAAAGCGAGATCTCTTAACTCTTATCCAGAATAATAAACCGATATTCTTCATTTTGCAGCTTGCCTCTCGTCCAAAATGCGGAGTATTTTCTCCTGCTTGTCACTGTCATACATTCCTGACATCATGTTTTGAGGGAAGTACTTCATGTCAATATCCACCCTCACACAAATATTCTATTAAAGGTAATTTTCATTTCTATGTCGCAGGCCTATTTTGCAAGACAAAACTAGCTATTAATCTTTATCTAATAATATTATTCGTATCATGTAACTGTGCAGAAAGAAATGAGAATAATAACGCAATCAAATTTTGAGGATTTTTAATCTATTAATGCTTTCTTCATGGTCCGACCCAAATAAACCTGTAATGGACCTGAATTGCTCTACTAAAAGCCTTCAGAATAGTAATAATTTATGTCGGTGATTGGCAGAGGGGTTGAAAACAACACGACCCTTCAACAATTGCCCATCTCTCTGACAAAAAGGTCAGAAAGAAGAGGACAGCTGGGACAAGAAGGGAGTTAGAAAAAGGGACGAGGAAGGTAGAGAATGAAATTTTCTCGTTGATTAGGCCACTTTTATATTTTTTCCTTAATACAGACAAACGTTTCCTTGTTGCTTTAGGCAACAGAGTATGGGATGACACCCGAGGAGGTAGAGGCTTAATTAACATGTCACGTCATTAACTGCGAACATTCGATAATTTAACTAAATAATTTTCTCAACATTTCGTTTAAAGGACACACTGCATACAAAGCATTGTCAGAATGGTTTACAAGCGATGGCAAACGTGGCACATACGTAGAGAAACCAAAGCAGTCTCCATCGTGCAACCCCACTTGTTGTTCTTCTTTATGCTACAAATGCAAGTTGAGAACAAGGAAAAAACCAAAGAGAGATTCTGAGATTATGAAGAATAGGCCCAGTAGCCCTATGCAGATAATACCTGCTAAGAAAACGCAGAAATATTACTTGTATTACTCAAATGCTGGATATCGACTAAATGGTATGTATGTTGTGTGGCATCGTTTTCAGAAGTTTTTCTCTTTTTTAAAGGGAAAGTTCTCTGTCAGTTCTCTTTTTTACCCGTAACAATTTATGATAAATTTATCATCAATCCTTTTACGCCTGGCTTTATCTTCTTAAAGTCTATCTGTGTTTTATTGTGTGTTAGGGGTAGCACTACCAACCCAACTTAATTAAAAGGATAAACTTAAAGTTGAAATGTCAGAAAATGATAGAAAGTTCTGTATGCATCTATCTGCTGAAAATATTATACTTTATATTGTTTTACAAGTGTTCACATGGCCCTTCTCGGGGCGAAAGGATTGAAAACAGTGCTTCGTTTACATTAACGTGTTGGCAAAACTTGCTGTTTATTTCAAATCAAAATATTAAACAAATTATGTTTTATTGTTCTGAGACAGCAGATATTTGGAATCAATATGATTTACCGTACAGTATGATGTCATGATATTGGCTATTTCTTTAAGTGTATTACTTCCATACAGTGGCAAATCACACAGGCAATTGAGTCACGTCTTTTGATATATTTGATTTTCAATTAAATACATGTTTTTTTATTTTGCTGAGCATATTAATTTTTTAAGCTTAACTATCTCAAACTATGAAGCGCTTTTTCCAGCTAAGACACCGTAGGTGTACTTACAATGCCTTTTCTTTTGAATGCTATTTCTTTCGTAAAATCACGTCTGTTTTCTGATTCCTATCCTGCATTATGAGTTATTTTCAAATGACACTTAAGAGACGAACATAATTAGACTCAAAATGCGATTGTTGCAGGATAGGAAACATGAAACAGACGTCACTTTTCAAACAAAAATATCAGTCAAAACAAAATATGAAGGCAATGTAAGTACATTATATGCGTTGTTCTAGCATGATACCTTGGCTGAGATTTTTAATTGTCTTTAGGGTCCTGTATTCTTCTGGCCATCATCTGCCTTTCAATGGTCATCTTCACCAAGAGCTGATCTTCTTTGCCTTTGTGAGAAGCAACAACTGCCCGCAATTAAGCAAAAAAGATCTTATTTGCCATTGCTTGGAAGCATGCTGAACTGTTGCATTCAGGTGTTTGAAATTAAGTCACATCAAAGCAACTCAAAGCGTTGATTTCATATTATCCTTTCGAGGAGCCTAATTGCAGATGACATTTTGCCAGAGGTTTTGAAATAAAGAGATACGAAGACTGAAATTAAATGATACTGAATATCTTGCCTCCTTACAGGAAAAGAAAAATATGGGAATACAAATCTTTTGATTGGATGGAACCTTGTCAAGTAATTCTAATGTCATGAAAGTTCGATTAATGTTTTGATTGATTTGAAGACTATTTTGTTGCGGTGAAGAAGGTTGCAGGAAGAGTTGATGTGCAGTAAGGATTGGCGTACATCATTTTAGCAGAGTGCGTTTCGTAAAACTGTGATCGGCTGTTGTCATTTAGGCCTAATTGGTTTAAATGCTTTGGTACAACTAATGCAACGGCAGGCACTCTTTATTGTGTATTATTAAATGCATGGTTTAGAAACAAATTGTTTCAGGTTACCTACAAATTTCTAAAATTGTTGAGCTCTTGAGTGCAAAAACCTGTCAACGATCCTAAAAAGTTTTTAAAGGTGGACAAATAAAAAATTTGTTTTGTTTACCGTTGCTTTTTCTTTCATATAACATCATTGCAGCTCCACCCACAGGAAGCACACCTCCACAGTAAAACAAAAAACAAAGCTCTGCAACCGAATGAAGATTCTTTGTAGTGCTCCACCATACATACTAAAATGTAGAGAATCAGTTCGCTGTTTTCAAAGATCATTTTGGGAAAAATTACAACACCACAAACAATAACAATTTTAGGAAAGAGTCAACTTGATTGAAAGCTGCAGGAAATTTGAACCCTTTTGATGAAACAATTGTATAATTTCAGAACATCACACGTCTCTAAGGCGAATTGGTTTTATCGTAAATTTGGTGTAGCTTTCTAAGTGACTAGAGCCTCTGTCAGTTCTCAAACTGAGTACCCTCTGAGTACCCTCGGCTAAGGAATGTTGCTGGATCAAATTTTGTTTTCTCATACTCGATTTCTCGATCTCGAAGTCTAACTACTAAGAAGAAACTCTTGTGAAGATTTCACGGAACCGCAAAATCATTTTGATCTGAGGATCTAAACTGCATTTTCAATAATAAATAATAAATTTCACTTTCTTTCATTGTTCCAACACGTTTTCCCCAACGCAGGATAATACTGAACAATATTGTATTTATAAGTGATAAATTTGGTATCAATATGTAAAATATTACAACTATTTTTTGTGAATAACTTTATATTAATGCAGATATAAGATATTTTAGAACTGTGCAGAAATACAAATCAGACTTTATTTTGTTGGTTTTGTTCTTTTTTAACTTTGTGTTGTATTTAATCGGTATTTAATGCTGTAGTGTACCATATTCTTTGTTGGCTGAGTTATAGATATTGATAGACTATGATAGCGAGGAAAATCAATACCAAATTAGCACTTCCTCCACATCCTACTGATTTCCCCTTGCAATTTCTCTCTTTGTCGTGTCTGTTGCCGTACAGCGCTCGTCTCCACATCCATATGACATAATCTTTAAGTGACACTACCATTTTAGGAAGTAAATCTGCAATTTTGGAATGTAAAGCTACCATTTTAGGAAATAAATCTGTAACTTTGGAAGGTAAAACTACCATTTTAGGAAGTATATCTGCAACTTTGGAATGTAAAGCTACCATTTTAGGAAATAAATCTGTAACTTTGGAAGGTAAAACTACCATTTTAGGAAGTATGTCTGCAACTTTGGAAAGTAAAGCTACCATTTTAGGAAGTAAATCTGCAATTTTGGAATGTAAAACTACCATTTTGGGAAGTAAATCTGCAATTTTAAAATGTAAAGCTACGATTTTAGGAAGTAAATCTGCAATTTTAAAATGTAAAGCTACCATTTTGGGAAGTAAATCTGTAATTTTGGAATGTAAAGCTACCATTTTAGGAAACAAATCTGTAACTTTGGAAGGTAAAACTACCATTTTAGGAAGTATATCTGCAATTTTGGAATTTAAAGCTACCATTTTGAGAAGCATATCTGCACTTTTGGAAAGTAAAGCTACCATTTTGGGAAGTAAATCTGCAACTTTGGAAAGGAAAGCTACCATTTTGGGAAGTAAATCTGCAATTTTGGAATGTAAAACTACCATTTTCGGAAGTAAATTTGCAATTTTAAAATGTAAAGCTACCATTTTGGGAAGTAAATCTGTAATTTTGGAATGTAAAGCTACCATTTTGGAAATTGAAGCTACCATGCTTGAAGCCAGCCGTGCTATCATTCCATTAGATCCTGGCATTTGAGACACTTTTTCAACTGGAGACATGGATTTTCGAGACAACAAGATCGATTTAGGAAGAGCGGAACGTTACGTTTCTGACGAAGATTCTTCAGAGCTTTTTATGAGCCAGAATTTGAACGATCTGAAGCCATATTACAACGGGCAGATCTTTGCATCAAGGATGACAGAAATTTGAAAATCCATTGAATACACCGACATCATTGGGACGACAGAGACGAGTTTGCTGAAAACCTTTTGGAATTTCTTAAAATCAAGCTCAGCAGTGTTGTAGATAAAGGCTTCCTTGAAAGAATTGAGAGTAGTTTGAAGAAGGATCTAAACTGGGGAGACATTGACGAGACTCAGCTTAACACAACTTTCGATGTTATCAGTCTTTACACTTCAAAACTTGGGTATAGTAACATTTTTGGGATAATGAATTCCCTCTTCAGATATGATGCCACTACAAATGATCCTAAAACTATTCAGACAATTGTGTTTTTGGTAGAGCTGATAAACATTGATCTGTATAATTACTGTTTGAAATTTCCAGAACATGATAATTTTACTGGAATTGTATACAGGAGTGGGGCTGAACGTATCAGATTTTGAAGCATTTACAACTCTTATGAAACTAGATATTTCAAAAAGGTACATATCTATACCCTTAGGCCTCATGTCATCAACAACCAACATCGACACAGCAAAGTCTTTCATTAGAAGCAAGCAGAAAGCTGTTTTTTTTAAAATACATGTTCTGGAGATGAAGCCTGCTTTTCTGAAATATTACAAAGAGCAAAATCCCATAGGAATGGTAAGCACAATCTGTGCTGTCAACATCAAAGATATTTCAGATTTCCCTGAAGAAGATGAAATCATTCTCAGAGGAGCATTCTTTAAAGTTCTTGACTTTTTCAAAGATGATGATGAAGATATGCATGTTCTAGAGGTTTGCATGTTCAATACAAACAGGGATCATTTATCGACAATTTATCTCACAGATCCAAATGCAAGAAAAACGTTTGGTCTCATGATTGCTGTGACAAGAAACGAATTTGCCCTGAGATTTTACAGTGAGCGTAACAATGATGAAGCAGCAGAAGGATACCAATATTGCTTGGACAAAACAAGAAAAGAGCTTGCAACATTGATACCAGAACATTTGATTTATTAAATCTTTGCTGTTACTTTTAAATATTTTTACTAAATTTATATACAACAAGATCTGCATACCATGGACAATTTAGCATGCACTGATGAAAAAACATGAAAAGGGCTTATAAAAAACATTCATTTATCATACTTTCCAAGATTGTACATGTTTTAGTACTGGATACTCTGAACAAAATGGTGATAATTCAAAGGAACAACAAGTTTGTGAGCGTAAAATTAATGAAATTTTTGCTCATTCTTTGTAGAAATATCTGATACACCATAATATTGCAAAATGTGGGGTCACTGTTAAACTGTTTCAGGTCAATAAAAAAAACACAATTTTCACACACGAGTGTTTCTATGCCGTAAATATATGGTACAATGACATACTTAATCGCTTCTAGCTATTTATCATAGCCATTTGTTGCCACTACTTGGACAAGCACAACTTCTAATATGATACCAGCAATAAGAATCATAAAAATTTCATTCCACTTCAGTTAGTAAAGTAAAGTTATCTTGAATGTCTTGTTTACTTCTTATGAATACCTTGCAGCCTTGCATGTTCTCTCAGCCTGCAAAAAAAGTTGTGGTTTGTCATGATTTGTGACCTCACAATTATCATTGTGACCTGTGCAACAATGAGAATAGCCTGCAACATTTTATCATCACCCCAACAAAAAGCTTTTAAACTTGTAATTTCAATATAGAGATGATCACTTCACTCGAAAATCAGATTGCAAGATTGGTCAAAAACAAAGACGTGGATTCAGAGGAGCCCCCTAAAAACACAAAGATACTATATCTGCCTTTGGTAAATAGAATTTTTAACCATGCCATCAATCAGGCCTTGCAAGGAAATGCACTCGAGCTTGATCGAGCGCCTCCACACGCGCCTAGAAATTTCTGGAAGCCATCAATGATAAATTTTAATGCTTTTTCTTTAATCTACATTATACATTTAGTAAATTATTGTCGCAAATTATTGGCAATAATGAAAAGAATGAGGCTTTTAGACGAATGAAATACTAGAAAAATATATATCTTTATATAAGTTTATCAACCAGTCAAAATCTCTTTGAAAAGGTCACAAATGTTCCACACAGCTACAGTGATTTGTAGCTATGATTGTATTGTTCATTGTAATTCTTGTTTTGTTTTATTAGTTTTTAGAGTATAGACCAATTGTTGTATTAGGTTCAACATAGGCTTTTGTAACAATCGTGAATCAACATGCTAATTCCAAGCAGCAATTATCCATTGAAGACAAAGCGAGTTCCAAAAAATAAGGTTTATTATGCATAAAAAAAAATATGAGAAACAGATAGATGATTCATTTGGAAAGAGACAATACATCGAGACACCCTATGGCACTGAAAAAGCCCATGTTTAGATTTCATATTGTTACTAATAATTACCTGAGGGCTGAGACCTTGATAAACCCACCAGAGTCCCTTGGGTCATATCCACCAGTTACGTCCATGCTAGATAGATACAATAAAAACACCATTCAATCTTAATTCAATACAAAAATTTTCAACTTGCAAACTTTCAACTGCAAAAACTTTCAACTCGCAGTCTTTTAGAGTTGTCTAAAAGTCTTTAGTATTTTAGAGCTGTCTTTTGGTGTTGTTTTCACAGCTCTAGAAATATGCATAAAGTTTCAATTTGCATATTTTTCTAAATTGTCTAGCATTCCAAACTAAAATGATTAAAGAAATACTCTTTCAGCAATCTACAGCAGCCAAAAGAATCTATGAGTGAGCTTAAGTGTGTAACAATATTACTTTGTTTTCAGGATAAATCTTTTGTCTATGGTTACTAGCTGACTTACCTCACAAGCTCTTGGTTATACAATGACATCTTGGATTCACGAGATTTTATGTAAGTCTGCAAGGCAAATAAATGGAGATGTTAACGATATAGAAACTAAAATTAAAACTTTGGTTGATTCCCTAAATTTTTGATTCTGTAAATAAAGATTCTCTAAATTAGCATAACGGAGAATTGGTCAATGTTAGATCTCATTAGGCAAAATATTTACACACACCATCTCCAGATATAGAACAAATATTACTTGCTCTTAAAATACACATTTCAATATAGCTTTCATCAAGAACGAAATGACAATGTATAACTGTTATTTGTCATAATGACCTAACATCAACCAGGAGAATTTAGTATTCACCAATTTGAAGTATTTATGATCAGGTGATAAAATATCTGTGGTGTGATTTGCTGGTCTAAAAATGTAAACAAAACCATACGTAATGATAAAAAAATTTTCCCTTGCTCTCTAAATTTGCTCTCTTGACTTACTTTTCCTTTGAAGATTGCAAGATTGACCGAACCTTCTACGTTTTCCTGACTCTTGTCAATGCAAAACCTTGAGGTGAGAAACAAAGTTTCATTACGAAATTATTGATCATTGGAGCAATCTTTGCTATTTCTTCATGAAATGACTTTAAAAAAACATGTCTGTTTGATATTTTAGCTGTTGAAAACAAAGTATTTCTGGACAACTATGACGTAAAATCCTCAAATGGTGTATAATTTCAGTTGATAAAATTAGCCCTACACTCAAGTCGAAATTTGAGTATTTCATTTTTTGTGCTAAACATCAATTGTATAACAGAAACCTTCTTGGAACAACAGAAAGGGTTTGTGGCAGGACAAAGGGACCAGCACAAAGGAGAGCCACCTATTGGTGGGATGACAGTGTTAATCATGTTATCAAAGAGAAGAGGCAACTATGGAAGGAATGGAAGAAAGGCAGCTGCAGTAAAGAGAAATACACAGAAGCTAAGAAAAGGGCAAAAAGGGCAGTGTATGACGCAAAAACTAAAGCTGATGTTGAGCAGTTCGGAAACTTGTCAACAAACCAGAACTGTCGTGATAATGCATTCCGAATTGCAAGACAGATGGTGAACCAGAACAAGGATATTATTGGTGACGCATGTGTCAAAAATGACAAAGGAGTCCTTGTTTTCAGTGAGACAGAGAAGCTACAGGCATGGAAGGAACATTATGAGAGGCTGCTGAACGAAGAATTTCCTTGGAATAGTAGTCAACTGGATATGGGAACTCCTAAAGAAGGCCCAGCTCCATGGATTGATAAAGAAGATGTCCGCTCAGCTTTAAATAAGATGAAAAGTGGTAAGGCTGCTGGTGTATCAGGTATTGTGGCTGAAATGTTGAAAGCTTCAGGAGAAGCTGGGCTGGATCTCTTCACTGAACTATTCAACGACATTGTGAAGGAGGAGAAGGTGCCAAGTGATTGGGAGATGAGTACCATTATCAACTGTTTCAAAGGTAAAGGAGATGCTGTGGAGCGTGGAAACTTCAGGGGTTTGAAATTGCTTGAACACCTCATGAAAGTCTTTGAGAGAGTTATGGAGAAGTACATCAGAGAGACTGTCAACATCAATGAAATGCAGTTTGGCTTCATGCCTGGTAGAGGTACCACAGATGCTATCTTCATCACAAGACAAGTCCAGGAGAAGTTCCTTGCTAAGAAG
>JAYJMH010009141.1:0-24282 GCA_036873815.1 Phacellophora camtschatica
GGCTCAACAATACCTGTGTAGAGTGTTTCCAAGGTTTCTTGAGGCAGAAAAGACTTAGCATGTTTTAAAAAACCAACTGCCCTTGAAACCTTAGTAGAAATAGCACTGATTTGTTCTTCCCAGTCCAGGGAGCTATCTATCTGAACTCCAAGGTATTTTGTTTTTTGAACCACTTCAAATTCATTATCACAAATTTTCAAATCCAAATTTTGATTTCCATGTTTGAGAATTTTATGTTTATGTTTAATGGAAATGAGCATGGAGTTTGTTTTCGCAACATTTAGGGAGAGTTTATTGCCTTTCAACCAATTATCAAGTCGCTCCAGATCATTATTAAAGACATGAATAAATAAATAACGATGGCATGAATAAATAATCCTTGAGAATTTTCGATCTGAATGGAGCGTCACTACAAATTAATAGAAATAACTTTCGTTCCTCGTTTTAAAATTCAACTTCTCTTAGAATTTTAAAATGTTTAGTTTCGTTTTTTCAAAACCTTTCTCCAGATCATAGTAGACTATCGGCCCGTTCACACTGCTCCGTTTATGTTCACACCGCTCTTCACAAAAACGGATACTTTTCTCTCCGTTTTTGATATCAAGCGGAGCAATGTGAACACCCAAAAGCGAATACTTTTCTACGGGTAGCTTGGCTGCGTTTTTGTTTCACTGTGAACGGGGCCCATGTTTAGATCAACCATCAATGTGAACGGAGCCTATGTTTAGATCAACCATCAATGTGAACGGAGCCTATGTTTAGATCAACCATCCTCCGGTCAATGACCGTGCGACCGTATTGTTTTCTGGATGCTGCAAATATCAAAGAATTTCCAAATTACACCAAGTCTCCCAAATAGCCCCGGTTGACGGTATGCATCGCATTTTGCACGGAGTAACGATTCCTGTATTTTACGGCTGGAATGTGAACCCGGAGAGGCTCCCTAAGGCTACTAAAAGTCATTTTTTTTAGTCTAATCATGCTAACAATGATTGTATGTTTGCTAAAATAAATTGTTTCTTGTTTAAAATCAATTTAATTAATACAAAAAAAAAACGTCGCATTTTGAATGAAGCAACGATTCCTGTTACGGCTGAAATAAACAAGGGCAGATTTTGTATTAGCCAATAAAATGATTTATTTACATATGACGTAATTTCGCAAAAAGAACCAATCAGAGCGCACTATTTCATGCTTTCATTTTCTGCTCATGGCGGAGGGAGGGTCTAGCAGCGGAGAAAACAACATTTTCGTTTTTTCTTTGCGACGAAAATATACTTTTGCTGAAACTCAAGATTTTTGCACATGGATAGACCGATAAATGTTACATGCTTGGTTTGCTGGCACTAAGCGCTGTGGCTTCTGGTCTTTTCGTGGTTATTTGCTTTTCACTTGCGCGTTTTCTCACTTTCTTTACTACCCATGCCAACCCTTGGACTTTCTTTGGCAAGTTTATCGAAGATTCTCATGCCAAACGACTGATTCGCGAAAATTCGCGAAAATAAATAATGCTGTAAATTAAATCATTTGCCTGAAAATATGCTCTCAGGAGTATTTTGCATTTAATGAGTAAAAGCTTTACACAGGTTCAGGGAAAATTGCGACTACCAAAATTGTTAATAAACCCAATGAACAAATTTACATAACAAAATAGCAACCGAGCAAGGGTAACTTTTTAAACATTTTACTCCATCCTTTTTTGATCAGCATTGCTGGTGTGTCTAGGTCTTCAACCATAGTTGCAGCGTATCTGATCATCGTCACAAAGTGTGGATGGCAGGAGGCGATTGAAGCCATCCGAATTTGCAGATGTGTCGCCAATCCGAATTTGGGTTTTAAGAGGCAACTTGAGTATTTTGAGACACATAAAGCCGATGAGGTAAAACTTTTTTCCACTTTCTTCCACAACGTCTTAACAGAGGCGAATTTTGTAACAATAGTGAAATTGACACATTAGTTTCAAAGCGATTATCCCTTGAGAACAAAGCAAAACTCTCTCAACTGGAAAACGAAAACAAACAATGTTGCGGAGGAGATATTTTCATTTTCCAGTTGAGAGAGTTTTGTTTTGTAGAGCTTTGTGCAGACTCTTATGCAAAAGTATAGAGAGTTTTGATATTACGCGGCATAGACTAGGCAAGTCTAATTTGTGGCTAGTGTTTTTCTTGTGTTTGTTGGTTCGTCTTGATCCTCTCGTTATGTTGTATCGTGGACAAAAACATTTTTTACCTTTGAGTAAATGGGTAAATTTATTTCATCATTTTGCTAAGTCGCTGTGGAGCAACATGGGAAAAATTGCCTAAATTTCGCATTGGTTAAGCATTTTTTACATGTTACATTTAAAATTTAAGCATTTCACTCACCGGTCGGATTTTCTGCTCTTTTAAAAACATCAAATCAACTCATATCAATTATGGGCATGTGATAAAATTCTGTGAAATGATTGCCTAACTTCAAAATGTAAAAACAAAACTTCTAAGTGAATCGTGAATCAAATACGAAATTATTTCATGTTCATTTTTATTAACAGGTTTTGTTTCCATTGTGAGGCCATAGAAATTGAATTCAAACAACCAATCAATAACAAAGTTCTGTTGATATGCTGCGGGCCAGCTTAGAAAAGTGGACTACCACGTTTGGCTGAGACCTTGGTGTAATACTCTTAAGGCTATTGGATTAATTTGATAATTGTACGACTTATTAATTGGAGGGAAATGAGCAAGGAAATACAACTGCTTTACAATCTCTTGTTTTGTTCTTCGTGTTGCTAATTATGCCATCACTGCTCTCTTCTGTTTTACCAGATGCAAAATTTAATTCTAAACATTTTCATGCTCCGAATGAAGTTTATTACTTGATTCATTTATTCTTTCATTCACAATTTAAGTTTTTTACGATGCATAATTTTTATTTTGGTAGGTCCGGCGCAAATTGTTAAAAAAGTTTCAAATAGACCCAACTGACGAGCAATGCCTGCAAGACATTTTAAACGGATTAGACGAACAACCCGAAGCACCAATTGAAGACAAATTGAATTCTGAGACATTCAGACATTACGAAAAACAACTAACAAAAGACGAAGAACGTGACTCACTGCAACAAGCGAAAACTGAAGAGAAAAAATTCAAGAAGTTATTCGACGAAAGGTTTGTGGAAAAAATTTATTAAGCTTTAATTTATGTGCCGTTGTTTGACTTAATTTATTGTTGTTAAAGACTGTGTATATATCGTTTATTATTGGTTTATTTTGTCATTTGGAATGATGGTTTTCAATGTTCTGTCAACAGCAAAATTTTCAGCTTTCAGTAATTTTCGTATTTTTGCAAGATTTCACTTTTTTATATACACTTTTTTTGAACGTGGAAATGCGAATTCTTTCCCGAAAGAATAGATTTGACACAGCGTCAACCGATCTACAAAACCGCAAAAAAAAACATGCAAAACCGCAAGGTTAGTTAAGAAATTTTCAGTAGCTAAGTTGTGCCTATTTTTTAGTTTTTGCAATGTTATTCTTATGACATATTTTAAAATATTTTATATTTCAAATATTATGGCATTTTTTACAAACTTACTTTTTGCTTGACAGGTCCAATTCAAGTCAGTAAATAGTTTGCAGTTGATTTAGCCGATGAGTGAGTGAGCCAGCCATGGATGATGAAAATTCTGTGCTGCTTCGAGCGTCGAACAAACATTTGAAGAATACAGATTAGATTTTCTTAATAGTTATACGCTTTTTATATACCAGGTGTCCCAAAAAATGGCAACAGGTTTGATCAGGGCTAGTGCTGAGAATATCTTTCAAATCTAACAAAAATTCTTTTTTAAGTAATCCTCGATAGGTAACTTGAAAATAAAAATCTGGTTTGTTGATATCGGCCTTTTGAGAATTCAGATGGTAGCATTTTGAGTTCAAATTTGCCTCCCACCCAAAACCAAAGGTTTTGATTTTGGGCTACGCTTTTTGTATACAGGGTACCTTTACTTTAAACTCAGGTTGTTGTTTTTGAAATTTCGTCGAAATTAGATGGTGAACCCAGCTGTCCCTCAATCTCATTATAAAAATTTCTACTTTAAGGCCCAAAGCTCTTTACTTTTTTTGATAAGAAACCTGGCTAAGGCTCCACAAGTGAAAGTTTCTTAACTTTGGACCCTTTTGAAACAATTTTCACCAGTAAAAGTTTCTTATAAGTTTCTTAATTTTATATAAAAAATTCAGTTTTTCACTATACATTCTTTTTTTTTCAACAAAAAACATTGCAAAAACTGGGTGTGCACTGTACATGATAAAAAGTCTTCACTGCAGCTATCATCTAACATCATGTCCACTTCATTCAAATCATTAAGCATTATGTAACATTCACTAAAAATCTCAAAAGTTCTTAGCAATTTTTCGTTCACTTGTAGAAGTTTCTTATAAAAAGTTTCTTATAAAAAAAATAGTGTATTCTTTTGATTAAAACTATATCAAAACCAAATAAAACGAAACCTATTATCTTTTCTGCAGTAATATATAGTAACTGCTAATACGATAATAACAATGACAATGAATCAGCAAGTTATATACCCCCAGTTTTTAATGAGAAACTTTGGTTCTGAGTAGTTACTTGAGCATTTTTTGGTTATCTTTTTCGCAAATCTCAGCCTCAAGTTTATTGTGAAGGTTTTAGGAATTGGGGTCTGGAGCACAGGCTAGTAATATGTAGAATAGCATTGAGCGACAGGTCAAATCTGAAGTGAGAACTTCAAAATCTTTTATATGGTTGATGGGGGGTGGTAACTTAACAAGTATATGGTAGCGGTAGCTGGATGTGCCACTTTAGGGCTACTTCTTTATTGACAAATGCAGAATTATGGGTGTAGATTATTGCCAAAGTGAGTAGGCACACGGAATTATGGGTGCACATTTGAGAAATACTAACAAAGAGTAGAAAAATTTGAATTTCAAGCAAAATAATCAATCTGACCATCTTCATAAACTACAATACTATGTTTGTTTATTTTTTTCAGTTTTTTCAAGTGTTTATGACCCAATTTTTCTCATGTTCAGTGATACGGAATTTTGGGTTCCTTTTTAAAATAATGGCCAGGAATTATGGCCACAATTGTTTTCTCATATTGGCACATCTCTACCACTTTACTCCCCGTTGATACCCCCGCCCCCCTCTCCCCCGAGAATATGGCCCAGGTAACCTTTCTTTTGTATATTTGGTACATGGGCTTTCAATAATGCGAGTTGTTGTTTCATAATCTCTTGTATCCCTGTACCCTATAAACCTGTAACAACGATAACTGTCATGGGTACAAGGACACATATACTTATTACAATCATCGTAGTTATACAAGGCTACACTACGACTCAGAAAAGTGCAGGAAAATTTTTGGACTTGGATTTTCCGCCTCGTAATCGTAATTCAAACTTCGAACAATGCAAATTGGAACTTCGATAGTAACTCTTATAGCCTTGTTTCGACGATCTCCAGCATGTTGGGGATTTCAATTAAAGAATGTGTGCTCTAATATTATCAGTCTTAACCCTTTCACGCCCGGATTTATTTCCTCTAAACAGGCAAATCCTATGCAAGTTTTCTTTTGCAGGGGGTAGCATATGCAAACCAACTTAACTCTGAAGATAAACTTACATTAAAAGATCTTAAATCAGCGTAAAGTTCTGCCCCTATTTACCTCCTGAAAATATGAGGTTTTACGTTGTTTGTCAATGGGCCATATGGCCCTTTCCTGGTTGAAAGGATTAAGAGACACAGGGAAGAATAAGAATAAACTGCTATAGAAACAACAACTCCCGTTTCTTATAGCCCGTATTTGGTAATGCAAATGTGATCAGTAATAATTTATTTATATATTTTGGAAAGATAAATAATGTTGTCTGCACGATTAATTTTACTTAAATTTGTGTTTATGCATGGGTGAAGTATGTCATGGTATATTTAACCTTTGCTTTAACGTAGAATTGTTTTTACCGAGCACGAATTTCAAAGTATACAAACAGTAATTCTCATTTTAATTTTCTTGTTGAAAAACCCTTTTATTAACGGTGATAGCATCAAAGAACGAAAGTACAACTTCATTTTTTTCAAATTTTGTAAGAACTTGCTAGCATTGTTATGCAAAAACTACAAAAATAAACAAGCAAACAAAGTAAAAATAGATAATTGAAATAAACTTAAAATGATAGTAAAAATAAAACTAAGCATGGTACAATCTAAGTACTGGGAACCAGGGGTGTAATGAGGTTCTAACTTTTAGGGGGGGGGGGGGTGTGCTATGTTGGTTTGAAAATCGTCATGTTAAATTTTGTCCGAATTTAGACATTCTTGGAAATTATTGGGGGTGTGATAGCCCCCCCCCCAAACATTCACACACCCCACTTGCTACGCCCATGCAGGGAACTTATGTACTGGATATAAACTATATGCCCAATTTGATAAACTAAAGTACACATTATTCTTGTGAAAAAAAAATAGCTGAATACTAAAAATAGTAAGACTGTATAGCCATTCTAGCTGAATAGATACAAATTTAGCATAATTAAAGATATTTTTCCATCCCAAAACAAGGTTTGAATATTTTGTAAGTTAACATACGAGTTCTCTATGCTCTACAGACAACAGTGAGGCGCACTGATGTTTGGTTTATACGTTTACGCTTTCACTTCATTTTTTTATGAAACACAGCATTAAGCCAGATAGGGTAGTGTGTTTTAGTTGACATTGATTTAGCAAAAACGGATTTTCAAAAAGATAGTTATGTTACACGTTTGACGAGCATAGGTTTTAAATATTGATTGGTTTTTTCTGCCATTTATTCCACAAATTAACCAATCAAATTACTGGAATTTCGTTTCTTTTTGCTCGGGGTTTGAAGAGTTTTGCGCATGCGTAGTATTGCGGAAAACCATATGGAAAGTCTGGAAGTGGAAGAAGAAGAAGATGGAAGTTGACGAGAGGAGAGGGCATGTAGGTATGTCGATGTTTTCCTCAACAGTTTGTTCTAAGATGCTTCCAGATAATACTAGTTAGCAGTTGAATATTTAAGTGAATATGTTTAACTTTATTTTAGCTGAATTTGTTTCATTTTTTACAATTAGAATGCGATCTTTTGGTAATGTTAAGGCATGGCTTTGTGTGTATGTCTATTCTATGTCTGTATGTGTGGCCTAATAAATATCTCGTATCTGCACCAAACACTTTTGCGATCGATCGGCACCATACGCACAATAACGAATATTTTGTGCTTTTTGCGTATCTTTTGCGTTCCATTTCATGGTAATTTTCTTAAAACATAATTTTACACGGAAAATATCGTGTTTTTTGCAACGTCAGTGATGTGATGCTCTCGTCTGATTTTTTGGTGTTGATTGGTGGGACTTTTCAACCATTCCATGCGCGCAAAGCAAACCATTCTATGCGCGCAAACCATTTTTGGTTATTTTTCCAAGAAGAATGGTTTCTTCTTTGGTTTCTTTGTTTTTTGTTTGTTTGTGCAACAATGGACTAATCAAACAATGAGACAAAATATTTTTTATTGTCTTTATGCTTGTGCATTCATTCTTTTTCCTTGAGTTATCAGATGTCTACATCAGCTGTATTCACACACATACGGAGAAATCATTTCATATTGGCTTTATTACTGATCTGCCAGTATGGAAAGTGCGTCAGACCACTCTTCTTTTGTTCAGGCCCCCATTGTTTTATTGAAATTCTCAGGTGCGCAAGTGCGGTACTTTCCAAATTGGATGATCTGGTATGATATACATAAAACTCCAGCCTTTTTCAGACAATATAGGATTCATTTACATGCCTTTATTGTTTTTTTTGTGGTTTTCAGGGTCTAGTTGAAAATGAGATTCCAGAGCATAACTGTATTGGATTCATGCCATCACACTAGCTCAAATGTGATCCAATTCATTCCCATACCACCTTCAGAGCCAAGTGAATCACTCCACTAAAACAATCTGAGGGGTATCAGATTGCCTCAAGGCTGTGTGAACAGAATGCCTCATCTGCCATAAAAAAGTGGTCCAATATGAGGTGAATTGGTATAATGTGAAAGCAGCCTATGCACCTTTGTTTTTAGTTCCAGACAATAGGAGACTGGAAATGTCAATGAAATGTCATGTACTTTGGCAGTCTGACTAAGATTATTGTCACAATACCAATATTTAAAAGGTGATTTTGGAAAAACGGGGATATTGCACATTACAATTTGCCAACAATAGCTTTGTTCTTTATTGCTCCAAAAAACGATAGCTCATCCAATCAACCTGCAACAGCTTCCAAATGTTTTTCATTTACCCATACAGACTTTAATTTCTTGTTTATGAAAACGATAGAGACCAAACGTTTTACATTTTCACCTAGAATTCAGGCAATTGGCACACCTGAGATCAAGGCAAAAGTGGTCAAGTGTGCACAGAATACATATATTTGCATGAACATTTAAAATGAAAACACTTGAACAATAAATCTATTCGTTTGTCAAATAATAATGTCTATGCACATGCAAAAGCATAAAAATTAATCCAGCATTAACAAAAACAAAGAGAAAAAAATTGATTTAAAAACCAAAATTATCACCAATGAAGAGTACATCAAGGCAATTCAAGAAAAAAGTGGAGCAAATCCCAAAAAGGCAAATCCTGATGGCATTGAAACTGGGCTTAAAAGTCATGAGCCATGAACCCATTATCTTTCATAATTTTTCTTTGTATTTCATTTATTTAAGGAGGGTGACCTGCCTTCAGTCAGAACTGTATCACAAGGGCTCCTCCACTAAAAATAAAATAAATAACAGATTTGGCAGAAAGTTCAATTGAGAGTGTGGACTCACAGATTACCAGTTGCAAAAATAATATTCCACCTTCATTCCTTTATCAGATGGACAGGCTTGTATTTATTGTAGAAATCTCAATTTTGGTGGTTAGTTTGGTTTGCACAGGAAAATGAAAACCAACTTTTGGTTGGCAGAGCTAAACCCTTTTTTGGAAGACAAGGCTGGGCCTGATTTTTAAGTCCCAAACTTGACTAACCACCCATAGGAAATTTGACAATCCTTGATTTTATTCACTCTTCTGTTTTCAATACGAAGGATATCATTGCTTATCCATTTTCCATGAAACCACTACTGTACAAAGAGATAAATGGGAAATCAAAAACTTTTCTGAAACTAAACAGACAAAACATGCTTTACTTGGTTTAATGACAAAACATGCTTTACTTGGTTTAATGACAAAACATGCTTTACTTGGTTTAATGACAAAACATTCTTTACTTGGTTTAAAAATCAACTGGACAACAATTTCTATCAAACAATCTTTTCCATAATCTAATTTTGTGTTAAGAAATATGTTTTTTTTGTTGTAAATTTTGGAGTCTGACAATAAGGAAAGAGTTAGGCATTTTTCAATGGAAATATTAAAATCTTTTTTACAGCATTTGTTGTGTTTCTATGTGATTTGTGCTCAGTTGTAAACTCCTCAAACTCAAACAAACACATTTATTGATGGAAACATTGATGGAAACATGCATCGTATTGCTTCAAAGATGCAAGAAGATGTTTAGCAACAATTTTCCAACCTTTTTGTGTTTTTCATTTTTACAATAAATAATGTTGAAGCTTTTAAAGTCTAACATTACCCAATGAAAAGAGACAAAGACTTTGTAATATTGCTGTTAAACTTGAAGAAAGAATGGTATTGGCTCTGGAAGTTTTCTTGAGCAAACATTGATTAACTCAGCTCAAAGTTAATTTAAGCTGAGCATGGACATCTCACCAGACCAGAAAAGGGATATATATGACTTACCTCAGATTTGCTCTTTCTGGAAGAAATGATGACAAACTTTTTCTTCAGAAGAACAATGGTAAAAGTTACTTTGAAAGAAATTCTGTTGGTGAGTTTATTGTTAAATTAGGATTTGTGATGATTTAAAATCAATTGTTGTAGGAAAAAAATATCCAAAAAGAATAAGAAAGAACATCTACAATTGAAAAACCATCAGAACAGTGGCATAGAGACCAGGAACCATTTTCACAAACTTGAATTGGTGCCAATTGTGCCTCCGAGGTACTGAAAATGTGGCCTTATCACTGCACCCCCCACCATGCACTTTTGAAAATGTTCCCTTACCTCTGAACACCAGGTTTTGTTTAAACTGTGTATTAAATTTTGTGTCCGAATTTAAATTCTTTATTTTTATCATGATTAGTTTGTGTTGATTCTTGTGTGCAATTGTTTATTTTTGCAGATAATAAAGTTCTTGGAACATGGCAAACACAGAAAGAATTTGAGTATCATATGCAGGACATTCTTTGCTTGGCAGTCTTTTGTAGATTTTGTAAATTCAAATCAACATTGTTTGTTATGTAACTAAGGTTGAACTGAAGAAACATAACCAAATACATTAAAAGTTTTCATAAAAGAAAATCCTTTTGGATATGACATTAATTTCGTAGGGGAAGAGCATTTAAAATTATTCGTAAAAGGTAGGTTTCTCAGATTATTTATATTTACATCGAAAAAAGTACCCAATGTTTTTCACATATATTGTAAAAAACTAAAAATTCTTGCGTGTTCAAACAACATCACAATGCATTGCTCTAAGAATTATTTAATGACTCTTATTCGTAATTTTTGTATAATTTGTCTAGCAGCGACTAACTGTATCACACAAATCAGGGTGATGCTCTGACCATTGGGATGATCCTGAATCATCTGCAAAAACCACTTAATTTTTAGCTATTTTGAAAATAAATGAAAATTGAAACATTGAACCTCTAAATATCATTGTTCACTGGGAATAATTTCCAAATTCTTTTAGTTCTATGACGATTGGCACTGATTGAGAGTAGCTTTAATTAATTTCGATAAATTAAGCCTAAAATCTTGATCACATCTGTTTTCTCCAAACAGATTGAATAGCATTAACACCTTGCAGCATTTTTTGGGCATATGACATCCTATGCTGATTTGAACGCTTTGATGAGAGGATTTGAACACTCAGTTTTTGAAGTTTTTTTAAAAAACTATTTGTAGATTAATCTAAACCCCTTGGCTCTTATCTGTTCATGGAAGCTTTTTTGTACCATGCAAACTGAGTGAAGAGACATGGTTTTTGTTTTTAGTACAACATACATTATAACAGTTATGTATTATAACAGAAATTTATTTATTTATTTTTTTCAGAATAAAATCCGATCGATTGGTTTTTTCTCAGTTGTAATTTATTACCAAACCAGAAATATTTTACTTTTCAACTGGTAAGAATGTTTTGCACTTCAAAACAGATTTCAAAGGGATATATTCATTATTTTCTTTTATAAAATTCATTGTAAATTTTTATTGAATTCCTTTACAATACAATTTTGTCTGGCTGCAGTAGGTTATATGAGCAGTGGCAGACTGGCACATTGGCTTGTGGCCAGGTTGCCCCGTTTTATAGCCTATGCATAGATCTTACCTACAATAATTTGATTTTGATTAGTAGAGTTATGTGTGCAGGCTACCTTTTTAGGGCCAAACACTTTTTTGGAAAGGAGAAACTTTCTTTCAAGTAACTTTTTAAACTTCTCTTCAGACCCCCATGGTTGGTGTAAAAGTATGACACAGCCTACCACTTTTTGTATGAATTATATATGGTAATATGCCAGCAAATGAAAATATATGTGTTTGTCTTCTTTATTTTTGTGTATACAGGATGAAGATTTTCTCTATTTATTTTTATTTTCTGAAGATTTAGTTCTTTCAAGAGTTGTAATACAACAGATCATACAAACAGTTTTGGAATAGAGAAGACGTTCAACTGAAAATTCAAAACAGTCACAAAGTATAGATGCAGGTAAATAACAAGTTGTTTATTGACACATAAATAATATGTAACTATCCTTTCTAATAAGTTTATAAATGTCTTTATCCGATATTATAAGATATGATAGCTTAACTCACCTATATTAGTTATATCATTATTTTTTTAACAGGAAACATATTACTGAAAGCCTGCAAGTGTCAGTAATTCGATCTGCTCTAGTTGGTGAAATCTTTGCTTTGGTTGAGCATTTTTATTTTCAAACAAACATTGGTATGCATTAAATTTATTAAAATCTTGTCACAAATATTCATTTCTGTGTCAATATCACAAATACAAACACAAGTGATAAAACTTTAGTGACGTTTTCTTACAGTGAAATTATTGTTTTCTTTATTGAGCCATTTTTAACTCATTGGCTTCTATCCTTTTCAGTTTGTTTTAACAGATTATAAAATGGAAAAAAAAGGATGGGATGATATAAGTTTAAAAAAGGATGGGATGATATAAGTTTGATTTATATGTGCATTTTGAACGTAGTACCATGCTTTGGATTGGTTCTTTATTTTTCCCTTTATTGAAATATTTTCGACAATTTTAACTTGTCTTCAGGCTGCATTACAAAAATATGATATCTGTAAGAAACTGGTATTTATTTACACAGGTAGCTGGTTTTGGAAAAGCCAAACCTCTGGTCATGCTTCTTTCTACTCTACGTTTTCAAACAGGCCATTGATTTGCTTTTTGGATACATCAATTGAGATACATCAAAAGACATTGTGCAGTCTCAAATTTTGACATAAATTACACAACTGAATCAATTACTTCATGGTTTTAGGAGGTAGGCATGTCACAATGAAAATCATCTGAAATACAAAAATTTTTATCATTTAGTATCACTTTTAGGACTATCTCCATGCAGTCCAGGTTCAAAGGGAGATTTTTTGACGTTTCACTGCTAGGCAAAAATAATTTATATCATTCAGAATGATTTCATCAACCTTTTTGTAATCATTTTTAATTCAGTGCTATTTTATGATGTTGAAACTATTTTTTTAAGGAATAAAATTCAGAACAAAGATTTTAAGGAAGCAAATACACATGATTGGCAGTTTTCAAATAAACACGTTCAGCATCTTTAAATAGACAGGTATGAGTCGTTTCTTACTGCATTTCATCAAGTATCTTCTCTGAAAAGATAAGACGTTCAATGTAACACTTTTATGACTTGCTTTTTGTAGGGGACTTGGTTTGATGGTTTGTGACGTAACAATTAAAGTTAATTTTATTATCTAAGGATATTGACACTCTTACTTATCTCCTGAAAGTACACTTTATTCCGTAATGTCTAATTTTGACATAATTTTGACATGTTGTTCTTTTAGTGAAGATGTTCTCATATTTTAGTACTGTCTTGTTTATTGTTGTCCTTATTATTCTAGAATGCCTCGAACACGTTTGCAATATTCGAAACCGCCTTGGAGAGGAGGTGGTAGAGGTGACAGAGGTGGCCGAGGGTTTGCCAGTGATAGGGGAAACAAAGGAGGAAAGAGAGGGAGAGGGGGGTATGTGCCATACTTGCCCGGATGCAGTCCAGATAGGGAAGAAAGCATGTTTCTGCACCAGGACAGAGAGAGCTATTTCTGCGATATATGTAAACAACAGATGTCGAGTAAGTCAGCGTTTGTAACACATTGCAATTCTGAGTTTCATAAAGAGAAAGAAGGCAACAGGAAGATGGAAAACGTATGGCTATGCAATACATGCACTAAACCATTTCTTACCAAAGTTGGACTGGATCAACATTGTCTCTTAGAAAGGCATCAAGCGGCATACAGAGTTGAAGGTGTGCCAAAGGATGAAAAGGTTAAAGGTGACGAAAGCAAACATGATGCTCGGCAACAGATTTTTTCATTTGGTCCTTTGAATCCACCCAATTACTGTGATGTATGCCAAGTGGACTGTCTCAACTCTTCAAATATGCGAGTACATCTTGAAAGTTGGAGACACAGAGCAGAGGTGGATAGGAAACAAGATGAGGAAAACGAAAAAAGGAAAACATCGGACAAGCTTGTTGATGCTGGCGATGAAAGAGGTACGAAAAGAAGAAATGATGACCAGGAGAGGCGATCTGTGGATATAAAAGAGAAGGATGCACAGGGAAAGAAAGTTGAAGATTTTCCCAACAAAAGGTTGGAAGAAGATGCCATTAAAGACTGTTATTGTGATATTTGTGATGTTCATTCAACAAGCACTCATAATTATATTGACCATGTTTATGGGAAAAAGCATCAAAGAAAGGTTTCCAGCATGAATCCACCCTTTCGTTGTATATTTTGCAATATAAAATGTGGGAGTGTGAAGGATTTCAATGTTCATTACGAAGGAAAGCGACACATTGATAAGGCTAGTAAGATGATTGATGCAAAAGAACAAGACAGAGAGAAAAACGATAAGCAGGAAAGGGGCGAAAAAAGAGGACGAGAAGAAGAGAGCAAAGAAAAGAGAGCTCATCGTAGTAGAGGAACAGATAGAGCTGCAAGTAAGGAGAAAGATAGGGGTAGCAGTAATGATAAGAAGACAATTTATCGAGAACGCAGCTATGAAAAAGGAAGCCCAGTTTCAAGAAAAGAGAAAGGAAGAGACAAAGCTCGTCACAGTAAGGACAGAGACAAGGGTAAGGAAGGAGAGAAAAAGGACAGAGGAAGATCGAAAGATAAGGACAGAAGTAAGAAAGACAGCAAAAAAGAGAAAAAGCAAAAGCGAATCAGAGAAAGTAGTGCAAGCTGTAGTAGTTCAGAAAGCAATAGCAGCTCAGAGCGCAGCAAAAATGGAAAGAAACGCAAGCACAAGGATTCGGCTGATAAGGAAGGGAAGAAGAAGACGAAGAAGGGTAAAAGCAAGAAAAAAGAGAAAGCGGGAAGTAAGGAAGATGGAGAACAAGAAGATAGGACAATTGAAATAAAAGAGGAAAGTGATGAAGATATGGTTGGTGACTTAAGAGAAAAATTAAATAGAGGGAAGAATATGGTTATTACGAAGAAAATGAAAAATGAAAAAGCAGGCAATGCTATGGAGGAAGAATTGACAGGAGGAGTAAGTGAAACTGAACAAGATAAAAAGAAAGATGAGGAAGCTATTATGAATCGTCATAAAGCTGATCTTGTTTTGAGGGAACAACTGCTCAAGGAACATAGTATTGAGATCTTCAAATACAAAGATGCTGAAGATGAGTACAAAAGGCTGTGTCTCGAAGAAGATTATTTGAAGAGGAGGCTTGATTTGTTCAGAGATGGGGATCCACGCAAGGACAACGATATAGCTGATCTGAGTAGAATTGAAAATGCGATAAGGGAAGTGAGAGAGGAGCTAGACATTAGGGACCTGATGATTCAAGAAAAGGAACGGTATTTGATTGTGTTAAAGAACCGATTGGAAGAGAGAACAAACATCATCGCAAAAGTAGAGCAAGTGCACCAAAATGCTCCAAAACTTGCTTTGGAGCAAACTGTTAAATACCAGCCAATTCAAATGGATAATCTACCTCGTATGAATGAGGAAGTTGCTTTAAAACGAGAGGTTCCTGTTGAGGATGCTGTTGTAGAACGGCTACCAGACAAACAATCAGGTGGGCCTGGGGGTGATTTGCGATTGGAAATCGAGAAAGAAAGATTGCTAAGAAAGCTTGGTCCTGGATTGGCTGCTGTAGATTCTGATGTTCGCCAGCGCATTTTGGATGCACTAATAACTACAGAATCTGCACAAAAGACACATGATTTCGAAGACCAAGGTTCAGAGAGGATGTCTACGAAGGAAGATAGAGAAGCTCCTCGAGAAAGGGGTTATCCTTACACAAGCGGAAGGACACATCAGAACTTACCAAGGGAGCAAGATCAAAATGCACCAAAAGAAGCACAACAAACAGCACTAGGAGATAATCATCCAGTTCAAAATCGTTGGGAAGACCCATATTTTGATAGTCCTCAACCGAATAATAGTCAGAGAAACTTGGGCAATTCTAGTGGTGCTCCATGGTCTTCACAAGACTCTCGTTTGGGCGTTGAAAGGTTTCCTAAGAAAGAGGCCCGACCTGCAAAATATGACACTCAGAGTATTGGGAGTACTGCAAGTAACGAGTCACAGCGTATAAACGAGTCACGGCGTACAGATGATTCAGATACGAAAAGTGAAATGGACAATTTATGGATTGCTAAAGAAAAGGAACTGCGACGAAGGGAAGACGAGTTACGTCAAAGAGAGTTGGAGTTAATGGAAAGGGAGAAAAGAAGGCAAGCGAATGAAGGGAGAATGTCGAGAGAAAGAGAACTTACGGGCGAGGAGAGAATGTCTAGAGAAAGAGAACTTACGGGTGAAGGTGTTGATTCTGAAGACCTGGCCAAGAAGATAAGTAATGTTCGAGAAGAACTTGATCGAGAAAGTATGAGCCCTGTTCGAAATGATCGAATGAGACAGGTATCAAAATTTACCAGCCCATCGACAGATGGTGATCGAGGACACGAGAGAGATTACAACAGGAGGCGAAGAAAATCAAGCTTCAGCCCAGAAAGAGATTCTGGCAAGAGAGATAGGAGTTTTAGGAGACATGAACGAGGGAGTCGAAGTCCGGATAATAATCGCCGTAGGTACCAGGCTGAAAAGACATCCAGAAGACAAGGGAGCTACGAAAAAAGGTCAAGAGATAGCTCCGCCCGCGGATACTCTTCAAAAAGACGACACAGATCTCATAGCGATAGTTCGAGTCCAGATCGCAGAAGAAGTAGCAAACGAAGTGATAGGAATGAAAGGTTTAAAAGAAGACGCAGAGAATCGGATCAATACTCAGATGAGGATTTGCAAGATAGTTTGGCTCAGTTTGAAGAAATGATAACGATGCAGACGAGTCCAACATCTACGGCAACGGGAGCCTTGCAGAACATAGGAGTTCTCACTGGAACTGGCACGCCTGTGGAACGCGAATTGGAAGGTTTATACGAAGAGGAAAGAGAACGAAATCCGGAAAGAATGCCACAATTTTCGAGTGCAGTATTGACGGAAATCAAGCGACACAGCGTCGACGAGCCGATAACGAAAGGCAATTCCAACCAGGGAAGTAGGCGTCGGGAGCAATTTTCGCTCTGGAAAACAATTTTGCCTGAAGACGGGAAAGGAGCAAAACGAATGGAAGAGATTAACAAGGAAGATATTTGGGACACGGCTTTTGGGACAGCAGACAAAGAGAAAGAAGATCAAGTTGCTGTTGATATATTTGCCGATCTTGATGTAGATAGTGATTATTTGAAAGGAAGACTACATCCAACAAGGAAAGGACATCAACAGGTCGATGTTTTCCAAGATAGTGAAATGAAGGAGACAATTAGAGATCGCACGTTGGAAAGAAAATTGAGCAAAGATCGAGATGACAGCAATAGTGTGGATTTTCCGAGAAAAGATCTGTTTCCTAGAAAAGATTCATTTCCAAGAAAGGATACGCCAATTAATTCTGGCGGACGAAATAATGCACCAAGAAGTATTGATGAAGCTCAATATATTTCAAGGCAGGCTGGTAAAATGAGAGAAAACTCGAGAACCAGAGAAACATCTGGAGGAATTGCTGCTCAACAAAAGCACGTCGAAAAGGGTCGAGACCGTGGCTTCGAAAAGGATCGGGTCGAGGAAGAAGAAGAAATGCTGTATGGTTCAGAGCAGGAAGCTATCACATCGAGTCAGCAGGGAAGACAAGACAGGGTCGCGGAAGCGAAGCAAGCGGTTGACCAGAGACTGAAAGAAGAATCAAGAAGATACAATTTTGAATCAAAGGTAGGAACATTTCGAATTTTCCAGTCCATTTATGGCAACTCAACATGACAACTAAATATTTTGTCAGAAATCTACAACACGGTGGCATTGTCAACGAAATTCAGTTACATAAAGAAGAAAGTTTGTGAGACACAAGTAATTTTCGATTGATGCTTGGTGCAGTTATGTTGCAGCACCGGTACAACTCAAAACACTGGTCTGTGATTGGTTTCAACGGTTGATATTTGGCGAGTATTTCATGGGCCTAAGTTGAAGATTCTTTTATTTCAAACATTGATTTTTACTTTTATCAACTGTAATATTATATGCTTTTATATTTTAGATAAAACCAACGAAGACCCAGCCTCCTAAAAGTATCTTGAAAAGAGGCATTCTGAAAAAGCCAGCAGAAACATTTGTCGAAAAATCTCTTCAAGATTCCGTTAAATTGAAAAATACAGATAAACACAACAGACACGAAGATGGTGGCAACGAAAAAGAGAAACAGGTTTGGAAGTTTTTAATGAATCGTGAAAAACTAAACTGTTAGTATTGGTGTTATGACAGCACCTTTTTTTTCCTTTCCCCAAAAAGTGGGTTTTTCGAAAATAATTATCATTGTGTCAAAGAAATAAAATAGTTATGAAAGAAATGTGAGACATGAAATATGAAATATGTATATATAATACAAAGAAACATGAAAGAAATAAACAAACTATGAGACAGACAATAAAATTGTTCTGCGGGTATGTTTTCTATTTGGAGCAAAAAGAGAAAAGAGAGTAACTTTTGTGTTTTTTTCTTTTTAAATTCAATATGAAATTATTTGTAAATAACAAGACAGAATGCAGAAGTAGAAGGCTTTTGGCATTCATTAATAATGATTTCGTAGTGAGCGATAATTTATGCATAGACAATGACTTGAGTCAAATGACACAGTGTCCAAGATTTCATCAATGTACCTCTCGAAGCTGTCAAATCCTTTTGTTTAACGCTTGTCCATTTGCCCGCTTGTCCGACCCTTTGTTAAGTCCTTTTTCCTCTTTGTCAAGTCCTTTTGGCCTTTTTTTTCGGCCCAGCAACAGTTGCTACTCTAGATTAGAATTTGAATGACAGCTCTCGGAATTATGAATTGCCTCATATTGTAATAGTTAGTAAGAGTCGTCAGTGAATAAATTATTCCTTGCAAACAGCAGTTATCACTTTTTTCCTGTGATTTTTTCCAGGTTTTATTAATTATAAAATAAATGTAAAATGTAAAATAAAATAATAAAAAACAAGCTGTTGATGAACGAGAGTATCACTCAGTATGGCAACATTCAATAAAACTATATGTCATACTCAAGAACACTATATGTCTCCTCAAGAACAATTCAATTCACACAATCTTGCTCAAAAAGTTATTTCAAGAACGAAGCACAGTGATGACATATAATAAAACACATTTTGGGCGATGCTTTCGTTCATTTGCTGAGTAATGCTAGCATCGTAATTAAAGAGAATTCCCATGATCATTTTTCAAAAACAATTCTTACAATATGATCCGAATTCCAATAAAGAAATTAATCAGATTATTCCAATAAAGAGTTTCTCATCCTTTTTCCAAAAAGGGAAAAAAAGGAAAATCTGTCATTATGAATACATTTAATAATCAATTAATACAATCAATTTGATATTATTTTTAGGTCGAGGAACAAAGTAGCTCGAATCTTGAAAATGATTCTGAGCAAAACTCTGGTGCGCCTGGGGTTATTAGACCAGAAGACTTAGAAAAGATACGCTTCATAATAGATGGCTTCAAGAAACAATATGGGCCTGGTTGGGATAGCTCAAAAATAGAAGCTGACTTGAAATTGGTCATAGAGAGACAAAGGAGCGGAGATGCCGACGACAGACAACTGCGTGAGAGTGAGTCAGTTAAAAGCAGAAAAGAGGCTGACGGAATTTCAGGGGTTGCAACCGAGTAAGAAATTGTTGTTTCCTTTTTTAATAGCTAACAATTGATAATTTATTTCATTGTTTCGTTGATATCATGTTTGTTTATTTTATAATGTATTGTTGATGTGGAGATTGAAAATTAGATATGCATGCATAATTTATCCGTTTTAATGCTTCTTTTTAAATTCAAAATGTTATTGAATGGTGTGAGATCTGTGATTGGAAAATATGTAAATCTTGATATTTGCACAACCGAAAACTTTCGGTATTTCACCTACTTGTGATAAATAAGATTTTGGTGAAAAGATGGAGAAAATGATATTTGGTTTTAAAACAAACTGAATTTTCGCTGCGACTTTCTGTTAGCATTGAGTTTTGTTTTTGCTAGACAGATTGTAATGAAATTGAGATTTTCGCACATGGATGATTTTCGGGACTTAATTTTGATGTTTTGTGATAATTAGCATGACTTATTCTGCATGATTTAGGCTCTAAATTACCTGCAGAATGCTTCTGGGAAGGTAAATCAACTAAGAACCAAAAACGTTTTGATCGTATTGAAATAGTGTTAGAATACGTGGTCATGTGACATAACTTTGATAATTTAGATAATGGTTTTACTTTTGTGAAAGATGTCATCTTAATTCAAAGTTTCCTTCAGTTTCCTTCAGTTTTTTTTTATGTTTTTTAACAGATCGAAAAGGCCAGAAATCTCAGCACCAGAAGTCGAACAAGATCCACCTCCTTTGAAAGTGTCTCTGCCCTCTGATAAAGAGAAGCTATCTTCACAGCGGTCTACTTTGTTCCCGATTAAAATATCTGAAAAGGCAGCTAATGAGTATGGCGGAAAAGGGTTTATTGGCACCCAACCAGCAAAAAATGAAGAAACTAATGCTTTTCTGCGTCTCCCTGAGGGGTTGGCACGGCGTGGAATTGAAGGATTTAGAGATAATCGAGATCTTAAACAGCAGCAGAACAGGCCTGAAGCACCTTCTGTCCTCCATAGAGATGCACTTCCTGAAATTTCAGCACCTAATACGTATGCAAGGGAAAGGCGGTTTGAATCACACACAATGGGAGAGAGGGATGCGACTTTTCAAGTTCAACCTGGAAGAGGAATTGCCAGGGATATGGAACCTGGACCATCAAGAGGACCTGCTACGGAATCCAAAGTCCACACGGAGAGAGAATCATTAATTGCTCAAGAGGACGCTCTTATACCCATGTCAAGGAATCAAGAGGTTTACGGTGGTCAACAGTTTGTACGCCGTTACCAGAGACAAGAAATTCCTCGTGAGTTTGAACCTATGAATCCAGAAGCTAGACGTGTGGATGACATGAGATTTAGAGGTTTTCAAGAGAAGGAGACTGCTTTGAGAGCCTCTAAGGAACGAGACGTTCCCTTTGGGTTCCCTGAAGGAAGGAAAATTCCCCCTAGAGTTGAAGAGTACGGAAAAGCTGTCCCAAACACTCAACGTGGGAGTCATATGGAAGAAAGATTCCGAGAAAGAAGGGATTTGTCCTTTGGAGGAGCTGGTGAGATGCCTGCAAGAGAATCAAATGAAAGAGGCATTCTACGTGAAAGGACAATGGAAAGACTGCCTCAGAGGTCTATTCAAGAACCCTATGGCTCTGAAGAAAGGAGAGGGGGATTTGTAGAAGAGAGACAACATGTCAGAGAACAACCACAGGATAGACTGCGAGGTCCAGACTCCTTTCAGTATCAAGCAGGGAGAGGGAATAAAATACCCGGTCTTTCAGATTCTTGGGGCAACGAAAGAGATGAAGGAGATCCCAGAGTGTCTAGACAAGATTCTGAGCAACGCGGAAACTACCACTTTGAAAGAGACAGGGGCTTTCCGAAAGAACAAAGCCAGCAGTTGCCACAAAGACCTGTACCTTTTCATCGTGATAGGTCTTATGATGAGCAATTGCCTGAGAGGTCATTTGACGAGCGAGAACCGGGTCAAAGGGCTTCTTTCAAGGTGGAATACACAGAGCGAGCATGGGAAGCTGAAATTCCCAAGGATGACAGAAGTTATCCAAGGCGTGATTCCTCGGACAACATCCCACAAGTCTTTCCAGCTACTTCTAAAGATAAATCTTTTGAGGAATCATCTATTGCCAGTCAACAACGTGATCAAGCTTTTGATGTATCCCAGGAATTTGATTATGCATTCAAACATATATTCAAAACCGTGGACGAAGATGCTGCGAAGGGGATGTTCTTCTGTGCTTTATGTAAGACATTTCTTGAAGATGACGTGGAGAGATCTATTCATGCGCACACCGAAAACCACCGCAAGGCAACAGAACAGAAGGAAAGCGTTGGTAATTTCTCAAGGCAAGAAGAGCATATTCCCGTGTCGTCGTCTTCTTTTGTACCATCTAGGCCACATAAAAGAGGACAACGTCATTCTGGGCCTCCAAGAGGTTTTCTGGGTGCTGGACCACCACACAGACCCCCATACAATGATCAAAGTAGATTTCCACGGCCGCGCAGTTGATTGTTGGCGTTGTGAAATGGTAAGTTACGTTGCAATTGTTTCCGTAAATTTTTCATTTTATTTGAATCAATTTTTAACCTTTGAAATAGGTTGACCTTTGACTTTCAAATTGCACATTATATTGCAAGATATCGAATGTAAAATTAATAAATAATAAACTAATGAATGATGATATAACTTAATGAATGAACTAAACTTAACAAATCAGTTCATTCAATGTTATAATTCATTGTTCATTCATTCATTGGTATCATAATTTACAAAATATGCTGCTTGCGATTCATTTATTTTCGTTTAAGTTTTAATTTTAGGTTATTTTTGTTTTTTTGCAAAATTATCCCCTTTCAGGTTAGCTTGTTTTCAATGAACCCTCTCTGGAATTATAATTGCCACATAAATTATAAAAGTGTTTTCAAAACATTTATTCCAGAAAATATACCACGAATTCACAGTTCAACCCCGCTATCTCGAACTCCCGGTTGCTTTGTATGTCCCTTGAGAGCTTCAAGCGTGGCTTCGGTTGTCTCAAATACTCGCTATTTCGAACAAGTGTTCGTTCCCCTTTGTATGTCCCTTGAGAGTTTCAAGCGTGGCATCGGTTGTCTCAAATACTCGCTATTTCGAACAAGCGTTCGTTCCCTTTTGTATGTCCCTTGAGAGCTTCAAGCGTGGCTTCAATTGTCTCAAATACTCGCTATTTCGAACAAGTGTTCGTTCCCCTAGAGGCTTCGAGATAGCGGTGTTTAACTGTTATTCTTTTATCACAGAGAAAACTGTAAATATCTTAAATGAAATAGATCGTATAACATCTTTGGCATATGAAGGTAGTTATACTGCATTCACACTGAAAATAAATCCAGGATAAACTAATCTTGATTATCGAATAGTGCATTCTAATTGGTTAATTCGAGAATTTGAATGCATTTGATTGGTTGAAATCTAATCTTGATTAGACAAAGCTGGATTTACTGTGTCATTGTTAATGCGGTATTAGCAATATGTTAGCAATAAAATATATATTTTTTTTCATCCGCTGTGTTTCTCTTTCGCAAAATTATTTATCACACTTATAAAGTTATCAGTTGATTACAATGCATTTATTTTTCGTTCTAGGATGCAAGGGTTGACATTTTTACTAATATGCAATACTTTTACTCTTTGGGGACTTTATAAGTTTATTATACTCACAGCTTTGAAAAGCAAAAATATTGTTGCTTTGAAAAGCAAAAATATCTATCATTGAACATTTTTGAAAACTGAGCACATATATTTACGCAAGACAGAAAGTGGTCATATGTCACAGGTCATCGTTCGTATGATCGTATCGGTTGAAACGCTGTTATTCCACATACATTTTAATGATGACATTTATTGTAGAAAACGAGTCTGCAGCTTAATGCTGCTCTTTCCAAATTTGAACCAACGCAACACTTCTACCTTTCGTATCTTTACTTCTTTCACTTTTCCAAAATTTATTCTATCTTGCTCTTCGTGCAGATTTTGGACCTTTGTTTCTTCACCAGTGTCATCAACTCTGTTCTTTTCCGACACTTGATTTTGTATTCGTTTTCAGCTCATGTTAAAATCTAACACGTTTCGCATCTGTCGTTGGAAATCATTGGAGACATATCCGCATGCCTGGTATTCGTCATTTTGCTTTGAACTTGAAGCAAATAGTCATTAAAACGTTTTAGAAGGCGCGAACAACACTTATATTTGCATTTAATTTCATTTAATTTTCAGTTAAATCTCATTTTAATTAAGAGTACTAATAAAAATAAAATAGAAACATTTGCAGAGGGTCATTCTTGCATCACCAAGACACTAGTTGCGTGACTCTTATCGCAAAAGATAAGATTTACAAGCTACCACAGCTAAAGGTGAAGCAAAGCGCCTCTGCTTCAGATGATTTCCAGTTTACATGTTGTCATATTTTTGCGATGAATGAAAATTAGGTTGTGCGAAATCTTTAGCGAATGTGTTGTATTTCATTTGAGATGGAAATACTTTAGCGAATGTGTTGTATTTCACTTGAGATGGAAATATTTTAAAGGGCTTATGCATCGAAATATTTCATGTGTATTTTTTGAATGAAAATAACGCATTTTTGTGACTTCCTTCCAAAACAAAAAACTGTATTTCAAAACATTGCATAGTTTTTTTGTTATTAAGTGTCAAAGTTGGCAAATTTAGTGTTTTGATTGCGAAATTGAGTTTCCTTT
>JAYJMH010009152.1:0-24280 GCA_036873815.1 Phacellophora camtschatica
GTTTTAATTGTGTACATTACAGTATAACGTTTTCATTGTGACATAAAACCATTGGGTTTTTATTAATAGCAACATTAGTACATACATTTTTTATCAATAATTACATACACAGATGAGACCATCAAAACGAATTAATAATTTTTTTTTTAATAATCAATACATATTAATACAAACAGTTTTGGGGGGACCATGTGTATATTCATAAAATAAATTCCAAGAGGGAACTTAAATTCCAAGTGGAAACCGTATTAATAACAGAGGGGACCCTAAAATTTTGAGATTTTTAAAATAACTAACTCAAAACGGTAGTATTTTATCAGTGATAAAATTATTTAATTGTTATGAGCATTCACTTCCTCCCAGCATCTTTTTCATCTAGTCATATCTTTACATACTTCGCACACATTCTAATTGTTTCACTTGTGCTTTCTCATTTGTCATGTACACAATCTCTTTTTAACCACCTTCAATTCCTAATTTCTCACTTTCAGAATTCATTTTATTATAATTGTAATTATATCTTAGTTATTATCTTTCATTCAGGATATTGTATTCTCTTAAATTGTGAGCATCTAGTATGTTTATTCATTAAATACAATATCCTTTATTGCCAAATATGGTCTCTTTCATTCTCATCCTCCTTGTTCCGGTTGCACATAATTTGACAGATATTATGATAAGTTTAATTAAAAAAAATTATTACCAAAGTGAATTTGAAATTTGTTATTTGTTATATTGTCATGGAATCAGTATCCTGATTCCTATTCTTATACGTATTTCTATCCTCCTTGGTATATGTTATAGCAGAATTTACTAATTCTGTGCGTCTCTGTGGCCAAGCCTGACACTTGAAAAACCGTACAGAAAACCTACCGATGAACTAATGTACATCAACACCCAATCAAACCACCCCCCAATCATTATCAAGCACCTCCCAGCAGCAATAAGCAGAAGGGTATCCGACGTCTCCTATGATGAAGATGTTTTCAAAAGAACTGCCCCATTTTATGACGATGCGTGAAAAAAATGTGGATACGAAGAGAGTCTAATATACCAAGAAAATGATGCAGCCCAAAAAAAAGAAAAAGAACAGGCAAAAAAACGTAATTTGGTTCAACTCCCCATTCAGTAAAAACGTCCAGACAAACGTTGGCTACACCTTTCTCCAGCTAACCAGCCCCCAAAACAAAAAACTCCACAAAATCTTCAGCGAAGACAGCATCAAAGTAAGCTACAGCTGTATGGAAAACATGACATGCATCATCAAAGCCTATAACAAGCAGATAATAAGAAAAGAATCAGAAAAACCAAAGCAAGGCTGCAACTGCCGAAAAAAGACCAGTGCCCCTGCGGGGAAATTGCCAAACTACAAATATCATTTACAACGCTCAAATCACCCCCACTAATAACAAAAGAAGCCCCAAATTGTACATCGGTTTAACAGAAAATACGTTCAAACAGCGCTACAACAACCACATGAATTCCTTCAGGCATAAGAAATACGAGAACAGCACAGAACTATCAAAGCACGTTCTGGAACATAAAGATAGAAATGAAGCATATGATGTAAAATGGTCCATCTCCAGCCAAGCAGCGGCTTACACAAACGAAACAAAGAGGTGTAATTTGTGTCTAACGGAAAAGCGGTGCATCAACAAAGCCGACAGGACCCACCTACTTAACAAAAGATCAGAGTTAATCTCCAAGGGCCGCCATGAGAACAAATTTTATCTAATTAATTTCAAAAGAGACCCCACGTAAAGAATAGTTGTAAGATTCTGTCATCATAGTATATTATGTATAAATGGGTAAAAATGAGTAGATTTTTTCAGTTGTCTGATGATCTCTATATAGCGTGAAGCTCCGGGCATCAATGTAGTCTGTCTTCTTGTCTCAAAGTAGAAATGTAGTCTGTCTTCTTGTCTCAATCCTGTTATAATTTGCTCTGCTTACATGACATTGAGCACTGTTTTAACCAGTAAAGACATCTACAACCTTTTGTGTGGTATGAAATTTATAAATTTTCAAGATAATGGTAAATCTAGTCAGTCGTTTTGTACCAGATGAAGTTTTTCTATATGGGGCACACACATTTCTTTAAAAATTGTTGACGGAGCACTAAGATTTTAAGCATTTTATGACAACGGGGATTTCACTTTTTTAAATCTATTTTTTGGTCTGTGCCAGCCACGTTGTAAAATAAATTTAGCGATATCCCTTTTCGGAATTGGGACTGGAAGAAACTTTGGTAATTTTTGCACCTCAGGACATGAGCACTTTTATAGCCTAATTCGGTGACAACAAAAATATTTTAACTCTGGCCCGTTTGGAATAGAAATTGAAAACGACATCTTGACTGTTCTAGTACCCAGTCCTCTAAAATATTTATATAAATCTCGCTATGGAAACTAGAAAAAAAGCTAGCTAGGTTGACATTGGCCTCACGTTGGCCTGCAGCAGAAGACAGGATAGCAAAGCAACCTGGCAACAAGAATGGTCCGTTAGATTCTTCTGCGAGGCAGAGAGTTTCAGGCAAAACCAAAAAGTGCAGAAGGAAAAGAAAGAACAGAAAACAGAAAAACTCTAGTTTTACTGATTGAATTTGAAAACAATTAGAGCATTGCTCACTGTCTGGTATTTCAGTCAGCTTTCTTCTACCCGATAATCTAAAATGCGTGGTACAATTCAAAGCTAACATTGAGCTTGTGGTCTCTGGGGTACGACGGACACCATACATTTTCTGCTCGTTTCGCTTGGTACTGGACCATCTACAGTAATGTAGAAATGTTTGCCAAATAAACAACTTGGAAAAATACCTTAAACTAGGCACTGTCACAATGTGACTTTATCTATTTCTCTTTTCAATCTTTTGAAAATATTTCTCTCTTCAATCAAACTTGAGAATTAACTCTTCTGGAAAAGCACTTGGTGTATATTGTGGTATTGTAAATTTTGACTTAGTTATGATATAGTTTCTAACGTGTAAGTCATGCTGAAAATAAATTTATACAGTGCAGCCATGTTCTGTTATTGGCAAAGCCAGATTGCATTGCAGGATTATGTTTAGAGCGTTGGTTTTTTCATTTGAATTAGGAATTAAAATAATAGTAAAAAAAATGGGTGTTTTACCTAAATACATATTAGTTTTACAAATTTTTGGTGAAAACGGTTTTTGGACATTTTTATTGCGGTTTTACGGTTTTTAATAGAACAATTGACGGTTTTACGGTTTATTGTTCAAAAATTGACGGTTCTGCGGCTTTCGCAAGCCTCTATGAACCCCACGCAAAGGAAAAATATATATATTCAAGTTACAGATGTAAAAGCACAACGTTCTAATGTCTATGGAAAAAGACTTTTTAAATTGATGCTGTGCAAAGCTTTTACATTCTAAAAACATACAATTTCAAAATGATATAATGAAATTGAGATTTTAATGATAAAGCATTCTACTTCAAGCTAGCTAAAGCTATCACTTCTGCAAAAACAAAAAAGAGATGTCAACAACAATAGATTTATTAAGTCTACTATTTGCTTAGGAATCGAAAGAGAATCCAGTAAAACAATATCCTTCTACATTCATCACTGATTATAGCAACCCTGTTTGTCACTGTGAACAATAGTTACACACATTAGGGAAGTTTGTGAGACAATAGATTGCTGATATTCAGCGATTTGATAAAAGAACAGATTATATACCTTTGAATGCACTCAATAAAATCAAAGTAAATATGGAATTGAGGGCATTGAAAGTTGTGAAATCTGTTCTTTCAAATCGCGAAAGAAATTGGCATGCAGTGCCTTCGGAAGCTGTTCCAGATTGGGATAGGCTTATTATTCACATAACGATAGAGATCAAAGGTTTAATTAATCAATTATTTGAATTCTCCGTTGTTTTTGAAAATATTTGGGGTTACAGCCCCCAGCCCCCTTTTCGAACGGTACTGGTTAGAAACCGCAATATTTTGTTTAAAAAATTTCCACTATTTTGCTTGCAAATGATTCTTATAACCCATGATTCTAGCGATAACACATTCACATGCCAGCAATTTTGTTTACAGAAAATCTAGTAAAAAGTCTAGTCGTTTGGCCACCTACTATACAAATGTATAGCGTGTGTAGTCATGTATAGTCATGTATAGTGAAGTTTGATCTTGATCAAAAAAATCGAGAGAATAGGATTTAATTTTTATTGTCCAGAGTTGTTGTAGAGTGAAGTATTGTCATTTGGCCAAGTGCTCTACAAATGTATAGCGTGAGCATGCGCATCAGCGTTTTTGATCGATGTTTTTCCCGCCAACTCACATAACAAGTTTTTGTTCTTCCCTCATCACAAAGAAAGAAATCATAAATCAGAGCCAGGAACCAAATAGCACCCAGAATATTTTAGCATGGTTAAAAAGGACAAAAAGAAAGCTTGTGGAGGTGAAAACTACAACTTAAAAAAAGATGAAATTTCTAAGTGACGACACAACCGCCTTTTTGGAAAATGGAAAACAATTGACATTAGATCGAAATCAAGACTCTCAAATTGTGCAAAAAGTCGAGTGAAAAGTCGAGTGAAAAGTCTGGTCGTTTGGCCACCCCTTCTATACACCACAAGACTTTTGCTATACACCGCAAGACTTTTGGCTGAATGTATAATGAAAAATCTAGCGAAGAGTCTAGTCGTTTGGCCGGGGCTTTACAACTTTTACTGCTCAACAGCTTTTACTGCACAACAACTTTCACTGCTCATAACAACTTTTACTGCGCAACAATTTTCACTGCTCATTACAACTTTTACTGCGCAACAACCTTCAATGCTCATTTAAGAACGATAGAAAGAAGAAAGGCGACATTTGTCAGAGCATGCGTGAAGATATTTGGGGATGCACAAAGTGAGGGAGGGCAACAGTGCGAAATGCCTTGGAGAGATTCGATCAAAACAGCATAGAGGAAAAATGTACATCCTACTATACCTTGTAATTACTATACAAACTATACAAACACTACAGAGACGGGACCACAAGGAGCAAAGGACGATGACTTACTATGGCCATTAACATAAATACATGCATATTAATTAATTAACTCATAAATACTAGAATCCGTTTCACATTGGATGTCAGGTCAGCATAGGAGATCAATATCAAATGATGTGAAATAATTTAGGTTTAGCGTGGATGAATTTTCATTCAACATCAAATGTGAAACCGACTTACAAAAGAAACGGGAAAAAAATGTAAATAGTGGCTGTGACGTAAAACGAAAGTTTGAAATTATCCAAACCGACCTGTTTTATGGATGAAATTTAGAGTATGTTCGAGTATATTTCTATTTACGTCATTAGAAAGTTCTTTATTATCATACAATAAGTATTGAACCAGAACGTTGTTTAAAAGGGTGTCGATTTGGACAAATGGTCGTAACAATTCCGAAATTCCAGCGAGAAGATCTCGTCGTTGAATGTCAAATGAAGGGCACAGCAACAAAAAATGCTCCGTATCCTCAATGCCATCATTCGCTGGGCACATTTGGTTCACTGTATCCCTAAAATTGTGCTTGAATTTGTGAATTTGCTGAGACCAAACCTTATTTGTAAAAGATAACTTAGGTCTATTGGGTCATGAATACCAAAGACAGACTTTGCACTGGGGCAAATATTTGACAGAAGCTTTGTTTTAAAAACAGCAACAGAAGGTGCAGGTCTGATTTCTTGATCAAGTTTATTCCATTCAGAGATGCAGTTAGGATAGAAGCTTGATAGAAATTCATCTGTTCTTGCCCTTATTCGCCCAATAACATCCTGGTTGCGAAGAGGGTAATTTGGCCGTTGAAGTGGTAGGATTGGCTCCTTTGTACACAATGGGGTGAGGTTATTTATAATCTTATAGAACAAAGTAAGGCGTCTACTCCACCTTCGGGAACTTAGTGACTCCCAGCCAAGCTCTGCGTACAGTTTTTCTCGTGATGTTCCCTTCCATGTCCCTGTTACAGCAAGAGCAGCAGAATATTGAACAGATTCTAATTTTTCCATTAAATTTGGTAAAATAATGTTTTGACTGAATTCATCCTCTTTAGCTGGAATGTGATAGATAACATCCCCGTAGTCCAGGTGGGGCCGTACATAAAGTTTGTATAATTCATTTAGAGTATGCCTGGGTAAATATTTGGAGAGATACTTTAGCAAACCAATGCCCTTTCTCGTTTTAGAGATGGCAGCTTTAATATGAGGCGAGAAGGAAAGTTTTGAGTCCAAGATAATACCTAGGTGTTTATGTTCATTTACTTTTTTTACGGGTATGTTGCTAAAGAGGATCACTGGATGATCTATTTGATTTTTTTTCCTTGAAAATAGTAATTCAACAGCTTGCTTTTGCGGATCGGGATTGAAAGACATCTACCAATCATGGGCCCACTGATTTATCAGTTGTAGGTCATGGTTCATGTGTTGTGCAGCTTCATTTGCTTCTCGAGCAACCTGAAACAAGGACGTATCATCTGCAAAAAGTTTAACATTACCTTACAAATCTGCAGTGAGATCATTTATATACACAAGAAAGAATAATGGTCCCAAGATAGAACCCTGGGGCACTTCTGCTAAAATATCTCCACAATTAGAACACTGTCCGTTTAGAACGGTTCGCTGTTTTCGATCCTTCAGAAAACTTTTGATAAGAGAAAGAGGTTGTCCCGAGACGCCACATCGTTTCAGTTTATGAATAAGGCCATCGTGCCACACTCTATCAACTGCTTTGGAAATGTCGAGATACACAGATCGAACATCGAGTGGAGGATTACAGTCAAATGCCTGAGAAAATGTATGCGTTATGGAGATTAATTGGTTGACTCTTGAGTCACCGGGACGAAAACCTGACTGATTGGGGTTAAGTAAATCACACGAGACAAGTTGTGAGTATAAGGAATCGTACACAAGTTTTTCAAGCATCTTCCCAAAATTTGGTAAAAGAGAAATTTGACTGCAAGCAGTAATATATTGAACAGCAAGCAGTCATATATTCCCTAGATCATATCAGAAGGAAAGCAAACAAGGGACGATGCACTGGTGCATTATTTATTGACCTGTCCAAAGCCTTTGACAATATTACTCATTCTGTCCTTCTCTACAAGCTTCAAGCATACGGAGTAACAAATAATGAGCTCATTTGGCTTACAGACTATTTATTCAATCGTAAGCAAGTTGTTAACTACAACGAATCATCTTATAATTCATGCCCATTGTACACAGGTGTTCCTCAAAGATCTATCATTGGTCCTCTCCTGTTTCTAATTCACTTTAACGATGCACATAGATCATTAAAGCATACAGAGATTGTGACATATGCAGATGACACTGTTATTTTTACATCAAGTAGTGAAATGAACATCATTGAAAGCCATCTGAATCAAGATGTAAACAGCCTAGTCACCTGGCTTTGCAAGAGCGAGCTAACCTTAAATCTGAAGAAAGGGAAATCCGAAGCTATGCTTTTTGGCACAGCAACGAGATTGAATAAATTCAAAGAGAGACAGCTCTACATCAAAATCGGCGAGACCTCCATCAATTGTACAACACAATATAAATATCTCGAGGTAACATTAGACCCTTCACTGACTCTTGATATTCATCTTGATATAACCTGCAAAAAGGCAACAGAAGGGTAAACCTGCTCAGACTCATTTGTAGTTCTATTGATATGTCAACTGCAGTAGTGATCTACAACGCAATGATCATGCCCCTATTCACGTACTGTGGATCAGTTGGGCTTGGATGGCCAAATTCGAAATAAAAGCGTTTGCGTAGTATTGAGAACCAAAGTATAAACATGATAAAATCAAAATGTCTCCCAAACGCAGATTTGAGAATTCCGAACATAGGGAATCAAATGAAGAAGAGCGTATTCAAGTTTGTTTTTGACTTTCTACATAAGAATTTATGTTAACCATTTAAGGATTATTTTGAAGAAAAAACCATTAAAAATGCACAAGGAATAATAACCATATTGTTAAACTGCCACATATGAAAATGAAAACTGGACCAAATTGTGTCGTTTGCTGGTGGGAGGATTTACAATGAAATGCCACTCAATACAAGGAAGATTGAGTCCAGGATTGTTTTTAAATCTTTTTTAAACGAACCCTTCTCACGAAGAAACTATCGCTATATATCTATAAGTTCTGTGTGGTACAAGTTCTTTTCCTTATACTTCTATGACAGGACCTTTAAGATAACAGTATTTTCATTATGCTGATAGGTTATCCTGTATAAATATTATTATTATTATTATTATTATTATAAATCAGCTAAATGTCTGCCTGTGGGTGGATAAGCTCCCCCCATTGCTGAGGTAGTTTTCATTATTGATACGGTGTGTAGTAGCTAACATATACCTAGTATGGCGTATTTATATGTTAACTGAGCTGTTAGCTCGGGTACTAGGGCAAATACGATATTATTATTATTATTTTTTTAATTACAGGGTATTTCATGTCTGCAGCTTGGTGAAGTTCCTCGTGCATTAAAATCTGAATTGTCCTGTTCTGCTTTTTGTTTTAGATCTAATAAAGACGCAGAATTTCGTTCTATTTATAGTGAATAAAAGTTTTTCTGTCTTTAGCCATTCAAATAACCTTTTAAGCTCGATCTTTGAATTGTTGGCAAGAAATTTGATTTCTATATGAAATTAAAATATCTTTTTATCGTCTGCAAAGAGTCGCGGTTTTTCAATAGGTGCATTTAACAGATCGTTTAGATATAAGTTAGATAAAATGAATATATACCAAAATAAAATCTTGTTTGAACACCTTTACTCACAGAATCAAGGGAAGATTTTTGGCCAATAGTGCAAATGCATTGTTTTTGATTTTTTAAATAACTGGAAACCATTAAACGTTCTTCCAATCTAAATAAATCTTTCCTGCAGATTCGTAATAAATGAATATATTTCTCAAAATAGAACGGTCAAAAGTGTAAAATGTCTTTGATAGGTCAAGGAATATTCCTATGCAACTGTTATCATTGTTCAGGTCATTGCATGCATTTACTAGTAGCTCCTATTAGAGCATGTACAGTTGAATGTCCTTCTCTAAAGCCGAATTTCAATTCGTACAAAAGATAGATAATTCGATTTGTAAGTTGACGATCCATAATTATTTCAAAGCAGCAAAGAAAAGAAATTGGCCTGTAGTTTCGAGCATGATTTCATTCATTAGATTAAAAAATTGGAACTACTTTTGCAATTTTCCATACGTTGGGGGACAACACCAGAGTTAAAAGATACCAGATTACATATAAACGTGAGTGGTTTTGGTAGATGTGAAAATTGAGCCTTGATTATTTTTGGATTGATTTCATCATATCAGGCGGATTTCTTTGCTTTCAGTTTATGAATTTCTTGAAGCAATGCATTTTCATTTACTGATGAAGGAAGAATGGGTTGTCCAGTGGATTTTTAAGATACGAAATAAAAGATACTAGGCTCGCGCTGTGAGTTTAACTCAAATTTATTCGAAAAGATTTTTAAAAAATTTCTCGGTAGTCAACTTAAAAGTTGATACCTAGTTTGATATTATTCTGAAAGCTAAAATTTGCCTCCAACCCAAAACCAGAAGTCTAGGGTTTTTTTTTCCGAACTGCGTCTTTGGATCTCCTAAACCATATCGTTTTACAAAATTAATTTAATGGTGTTTGGAAACACACTCAGAAAGAAATCCGCTTATGTAATGAAAATTAAACGCTTATTTATGGATGGAGCCACTACGAAGTGCTTTCTCTTCTTTCAGCATTTTTCCCAATAATCTACCAAAATGAAACTACAATTTCAGTTTTCAAAACATTTAATCACGGACAACTGATTTTTAAGATTCTTTTTGGAATTCTTGTTCTGAAGTGTTTTCAAAACACCGTGGTGATTTAAAAAATCCTACAACACGATCTTTTAAGAGCGTAGGCCAAAATTAGAACATCTGATTTTGAGTGGGAGACAAATTTGCATTTTCAAAATTAATTTTCCAACTCACAATGCACTGATATCAACAAACAAGGTATTTATCTTCAAGTTAACTATCGAGGATTACTTTAAAAATTATTTTGGATATATTGAGCAAAATTCTCACTTCTAGCCTTGATCGAATCCGTTACCTTGTTGGGACACGCGGTATAAAACAACTTGACATCTGGAAAATCAACTAAATTTCATGAACATTGGCTTAGATATGACGAGCAAAATACATGAATTTCTTTTCGAAACATTTTGGTACCAAACTGATACAGTAATTTGATAGAGAAAGAGCCGTTCAGCTGGTTGTATCTCAGCCCATATTCAACAGATTTAACTGATTTTCCATTGAAATTTAACTGATTGAAATTTTCCAACAGATTTAACTGATTTTCCATTAACTGATTTAACTTATTTCAGACTATTGTCTTGGCAAAGTCACTAAGCCAAGCTGAAGGGCGATTCTTTTTGTTTCAGTTCTATCCCTCAAAACTCCATAAATTTTGGCTCGCTCCAATCGGGGATTTTTTAGTATGCAGTTCTCTGCGCAGTTGCAAAAGACGCGTAGAGCAGTTTGGCTATGACAGCTATTCTGGAGAAATTAAATTTCAAATTTTCCTGGGGGAGCATGCATTCATGAACACCTAAAGCAATTGGGGCGCCATTTAGGGATTTTAGCATTTAGCCCCACCCCCCTTTTAACAGCAAGCCACTGTTCGTCATGATTTTGAAAAATCTGCAGCCAAAATTTCTCGTTATGAGAGCAAAACATTTTTGAAAACAATAACTTACACGAATTTTTCTTATAAACATAACTTTTTTTTTTGTTTTTTGAGGCGAAAAAACAAATATTTCTTGTGAGTTCATATGTACCCCTCTAACCTTTTTCAGCAAATTGAATCCGGTGTCATTTCGAAGTTAACACAATTTTACGGTGAATTATTGAAATACCATTTCACTGAATGGCAAAGCCCTTGCTCGGTTGCTATTTTGTTATGCAAATTGTGTCTGTGCAATGCTTTTGCTCATAAAGTGTAAAATATTTTTGAGATTACATGTTATGCAAATGATCTAATTTGCAGCATTATTTTCGAGGACCACCAGCCTTTCGGTATGAGGAGTTGCGGGGAAAGTGAAAAAGTCAATTTAACAGCAAAAATTTGTGAATCCCTTGAACAGTCGTACAAACATAATTATTAAACTATCAAATAGATTGAGCATAACTATTAGGAACTGTTTGTTTTAGTTGCATAGTGGCTTTTACCCTAAAATTCAGCCTAGCAACTCTCTTGATATGATTGCCTCTGGTCGTATTTCCTTTATTTTAGCACTTCTTTGAAAAACAGAACTTTGCCGGTGAGTTTTGCGGCCAATTGCGCACGATAGTGGAAATTTCTTCCCGAGTTGAGTTCAAATGACGATATCTGCAAGACGCATTAGACGCCAGTTGTATATCTTAGTCATACAAAGAAAAGCAACACAAAATGATAATCATCTCAACCAATCTTAATATCTAAGCGTTTGGAAAATTAAAGCCAACTGAGGTTAAGTTAAAAGTTTCTTGTGTAAATAATCCCTTATACATGTAAAAATGTTGTTAAATTAACTTTGAAATTCAATAATCAGAATACACATACATGAAAGATATTGAAATTGTAATTTTAACACCATGAACTGATACAAAATCCTGCAAATTGAAAACCCTTATTTTTCGGACCTATAACCAAGTTGATATATGAGTCCCCTGGGTCTATCCACGAGTAAAATATCTTGAGTTTTATGAAATGTATATTTTCGCCCCGAAGGAAAAACGAAGGTAATGTTTTTTCCACAGCTTGACCCTCCATCCGGCGGGAGCAGAAAATGAAAACATGCAATGAGGCTCTGTGATTGGCTGTTGAAGTATAGTATGTCATATGTAAACAAACCATTCGATTGGCTAATACAAAATCTGCCCCTGTTATCTGCCGCTAAATGATACTTGATTTTCGATGCGTCTTCTGAATCTACAATAAAATATTTATACACATACACATAAAAATATTTTTCCTACCATTTACCCATTCATTTCTGATGAAAATAAGAATCAAGGATTGAAAACAGTCTTCCATCTACATGCGGTTTCCGTTCTTGCCAGAGAAAAAAAGTATTTATATTTGCTGGTTTTGACTGACATCCTCACTGGGCACGCCATTTGGTCCGGGTTCAAAATAACTCGACCCCAATTTGTCACGGTGGTTACATTATTTTTATGATAAGAAATATCTTTGGTCAAACGACAGTTGGCAATTTATAGTTGTTAAAACTAATATACGGTTTTTATAAGAAACCTGGCTAAGGCACCACTAGTGAAAGTTTCTTAATCTTGGACCATTTTGGACCAAATTTTACTTATATAGGTTTCTTAAAAGTTTCATTATTGTATCTGTATACATTGTACAGGATAACAATTTTTGTTAGTTAGTTAGTTAGGTTTATTTGCCACTGAATTAAAAGTTTACAACTAAAAATTAAAAAACAGGATAAAATTTTACACAATTCGTAAAGTAAAAAATGAGTGGCAGAGATAGCACTAAAAGTTCGAAAAAGCATTGATGGTCCCCTTAGAGGTATGTCGTGAACAGTAAAATGAAAATAAAAAAAAAAAATAATAATCCTAAATCCATTAATGATTGTGATGAAGTATAGATCTATCGTTTGTAATGGATATTAAGAGTAGATAGAAACACAGTCTTGTTTTTTTTTGTACATTTTGCTTAAGTTTTGTATGAGATTTAACTTGTCTTTCGATCTTTGAGTGGCACGGCTCTGGTCAGGGTGGAACATCTCCGAAGAATAGGCTGGTGAGGAGTTCTTGAAGAATTTAAAAATATTTGTACACATACATTCCTCAAACTTTTCTTTTGTTGGCAGCCAGTCGATTTTTTGAAAATCTTTTGAAAGTGTGTAGTATTTTTTAACTTTAAACAGAAACGTATACACTTATTTTGTGCTGTTTGGATTATTTTGGATAGTCTGCTTTTGAAAACAAAGTACCATGCAGAACACGCATAATCAAGAAAATGCTGAATAAGGGCATTTAAGAGTAATCTACCGGGGCTGTAATTTAGGAAAGTTTATTTTCTGTATTGAAATGCAAGTTTGCCATTCATTTTTCCAAGCATTTTTGTCGCCATTGGCTCTCCAGAAAAGCCCTCATCTAGAATGCATTCGAGATATGTAACTTGTGAGTGCTGTTTGATGTGGATGTCCTCTTTATTTATGTTTAGCTTTTTTGTTTTCTTGTTCTTATTGCGCGCAAAAAGAATACCTTTTTGCTTTATCCTCACCAAGGTGAATTCTTAGCTTATTTTCTGTAAGCCAATCACAGAGAGAATTGAAATTTCTATTTAAGTTCTCTTCTATTTTTGTTATATATTTTCCTCGCTAAATATTAAACAGGAATCGTCGGCGTACAAAAATGCTCACAATCCACTGCCTGTGGCATGCCGTTTACATATAGGAGAAAGATCAGTGGACCCAGAATTGATCCTTGTGGAACCCCGCATATTAGATTGCCAGGATTAGAATTCAAAGCATAACCCGTTAATAAGAAATTGATTTTCGAAAATGCATCATTTGAACATTTTTTTGCCGTGCTGCAAGTTTTGAAATGAGAAAGAGAGTTCAACAAAGATTTAAATGTGCAAATTGTTAAAGTTAAATGAGCAAAATATAAAATATGGCCTTGTCACGAATATATAACATATAGTTAAATTGTCTGAAATAAAAATATGACTATGATGCGACAAAATGTAATGTTTTGGTTTTTTGTACCTTTTAACGTAAAATAATCAGAATAGAAATGCCACCAGACATATTTGAATACATTTTTTGTTAGAAGGATATAATTTCCTATTTTCATTTTTGATAATCTAATATTTTTACCTCATCATTATTTAGCCGAATTGATTGATATATAGATAATGGCATATAGTTACTTATAATTAAATGTCTTCATTTTCATTTATTGAAAATGCCGTTCAAACATCAAAGATGGGTGGGTTGATAAAATCCCAGCGGCATACTCTCGTCTGACCGTGGAAGGTGTATTACCCCCTCCCCCGGGCGGGTGGATAGTTCCAACGATTGTAGCTGCTCAACAACGTTTGTAAGACCCTGTTTACACGGGGCCGGAAAAATATTTGCACACCTAGGGCTCTCGTTTACATGTTCGTATGGTCTTCTTACAGACAGAGCTGAAAGTGTTTGTTTCGGTACCTTAGAATTGAATACATCAAGAAGCTAACTTTTTCCATCCTTGCATGCTGGAAGTTTCGAAGCAAAAATTTCTGAACAGCAGCATCAAGTTGTCGACAATAAAATTGCTGACACTGGAGTTGCAGAAAAGAAATTGGCAGAGAAGAATTTTTGCATGGACAGAGGAAGAAACGGCACTGCTTATGAAAGTAGTAATTTATTACAAAGCAGCAAAATATTCCCTTGGCCTAGACTGGAGGAAAATCAAGAATACAAGGAGCTGGTTGAAAGATCTCAAGAAAACTGTTTTTTAAATAATCCATGTTGTTGACAATGAAGACAGGAACATTTAAATTTCTATAAATGATTTGGCGTCTTTTTTGGCGCCTTAAACTGTTATCCCTCCTTATCCAAAATTATTCCCTCGTTTTCGTACCGTTCGAATATTTGAACGGCCAAAAGCGTTTACACGGGGCCCAGATGAGACCGTTCAAATTATGGCCGGCCGAGTTACAAGAAGGTCGCTTTCCCAGGCGTGCAAATATTCGGCCAGCTAAGTGTGCAAGCCTTTGGTCATTTAGAAGGCTAACTGGCCAAATATTCGGCCGTTTAAATATTTGGCCGGCCCGTGTGAACGGGGCCTAAGCCAGGCTTCTGGTAAATATCAATAACACATGGATCTGTAACCTATCTTACTCCAAGCATACCTTTATTACCTCCGTAGACGCTAAAGCTTAATTTCTTATTATATGATATGAAATGTTTGCGCAAGGCGACATTCATAAAGAATCTGATTGGCTAGTGAAAAGAGACATCTCCTAAAATTAAAACCGTTCCATTTTCTTGAGGAGGTACAGTTGCATACAATTTATCGCATCGAAACAACAATGCAATCTTATGCAAAATGCAAGATAAGTTGCAGCAAGAGACAGAAAATTGTATCATCCAACAAATAATGCTTATCTAAAATTGTCAATATAAAACTGGTGCTACATACCTTTAAATGTATATATTTTGTTATTACGAATTCGTCACATAGTTTACAAAAATACATCTGACATTATCACATACTCAAATACTGTCAATAAAATACTGCTAACTTACGAAATAATAAGATTTTACTGTCTTTCTTGGGGGTAAAGGAACTGTAATGAAGAGCAGCATCAGAAACTCAACGAAATTAGATAAATGAAAATAAAAGCCAAAATATTTAACAGAAATCTAATTGATAGGAAAACATCCTTATCTTTCCCCGACGACTTGGTCATGTGGATGATATTGTGTACTACCCAGGCCTACTGAGAAGGGGTAAAGGGGGCACCAGGCTCTGGGCTCTAAGTCAACAACTGCTAAATTCACGAGCCTGAGTGAATAAAAATTACTTGAAATCTTAAATAAAATTTTAATCATAAATAGTAAAATGGGCCCTCAAACCTTAAATATTCCAGGGCTCATCATTTCTCTCGTTACCCTGGAACCACCAGCCTAAATACTATAAAATCATAAGTTTGCTACACTTTTTTTGCGTACATCATGCAGTTTCATACCTTCGCACAGTATAACCTTTTCATACAAACTTTTCAAGCACCGTACTAAATTCCAAATTGTTTCAATTCAATGGTAGCCTCTATTTGATAACGAGAAAATTGCAAATAAAAGCGAAACAACGAAATGCAATAACAAACATGTCGGATCATCAGCGTTCTGTGAATGTTGTTGCTTTGAGGAAACTTTTCAATGGAAATAGGCAGCGTAGAACAATTATATTATCTCCTAGTGAAATAATTTATGCATTAAGTTCGGCTCATGACAAGAACGGCTCCTAAATCAAAACTATACCAATTGTATTAAATGCCACACGATCAGTCCAATTTAATCAAGTGGTCGACCTAAATATTAAGTGCCGAACCTGTTAGACGTAGAACTTTCCATGTGCTCAATTCATGTTATAAAATTCGGCGCATGAACAGTTCAACGTTTAAGCCAGGCCTAATTCTTAATGTCACATGTCTCTTTCGATTTTTCAAACAATGGGTGGCACCAGGAGGGCTTGAGTCCAACCTGCCATAGGCGAACAGCAGTCCCCGTTCGGAAAAACAACTTGGAGTTTCGTCAGTGAAATTTTAGCAAAAAACCTTAAAAACAAATTGTATGTAGGTTATAACAGACCTCCCATCAATTCGTGCACCACCGAGCTTTTAGCCCCGCTTGTGCGGCATGTCCTGTTCTGATGCCATCCATGCATCTACTCCGCGGGTATTTATGTACAATTTCTGAGTGGCACCTTAAGTATTCGCACATGTTTCATGTTTTGCTTTCAAGCTTCCTTTGCATCTTTGGCTCAGAAAACATTTTGAACAGCGGAATTGCTATACAGCTCAACATTTCATGGCCATATCTAATTCTGTGTGTTTTCCCGGGGTCTCCTGTTTTCTCTCTTTTTTGGATTTCGTACGTCGATTTTGAAACCATATTTTTATTTGTCGTTCCGTAAGACGAAGTGTTTCAGAAAGGTCTTTTCGTCGTTCTTTCGTTAGATACCTGCTGTATAAGAACTCTTTTTCAAGTTCCAGTATTTGATTTCTAGAATACGTCATTCTTTTTCTGTGTCTTGATTTCTGACGGGATTCCCAAGGTGCCTGTGGTGCTGTAAACAGAAAAGAATCGTGTGAAAAAGACAAACGACCAAGAGAAGAAAACGGTTCCAAAAATTTATCTTACAAAATGTAGAAATATTTATCAATGATAAATATTATCAAAATGATTGCAGATAGTATTGGAAAAACACTTTTTTTAAACTAACATTGACCAAACTCAACAAAAACAGACACACTATAAGGAGATCAGAGCAGCAAAAAGTGTTCCGTATCCTTGATGCCATCACTTACAGTGTAGTGACGTAAAATAAAAAAAATCATTCCACTCTTGAATTAAGATATTGCTCAAACCATAGTCAATTTTTTTCCCTTTAAGCTAAGAGGAATACGAATCGGGCTATTTGTTCCCAAGCACCCTAGCACCCTAGCACCTAGTTTCTTAGCGTCCACGTATACAATGTTCCATTACCCGTGTATGTATCGCCGCTGCGTTCCTTTGGAAATTAGGCATTGCGTCGCGTAGGAAATATGGGTAATAGGATACTGCATTGCGTGGGCGCTAGGGAATGCATGGGTGTCAGAAAACAAATTTTCCTGATCCTATTCCTCATGTTTATGTACAAATTTAAGAGAAAAATATACAGGATGGAAACAAAGCCATTGAATATGTTTTATCATATTATTCTATTATATTTACAATGATAGAAATAAGTCCTAGATGTCAAGAAATCATTTAATGTTAAACAATCCCATAAAATCAATATCGAGGGTGAAACAAAATTTATAACGAGTAAATATATTTTAAAACGAAAAACGTTTATACATCCTCCATTTTGAGGGTTACCGTCAAATGTGGTTATACTTTTTGTACTGGACCGACGCAAACAGTCAGGCAGCTATACCCTTTTGAACTTATCGGGCTCGTAAAACCTTTATACAATTCGTGCATAAAAACGTATGAGCTAGAGCTAAAATTTGCAGTGTTCTGGCATTGATATCTCAACAGTAATCTCAGTTAATCAGTAGTCATTAATTGATTTATCAATTAGCTACCAACAATACCGTTGCTGTGGTGTTTTGGCACAAGTTTTTATAGTGCAAAAGTAATGAATGACTTTCACGTAAAAATATTTGTTTACTTAAAAATATGTAGCCAATCCAATTGCAACACGCAAGAACATACCCTCGGTACCAAACTAGGATAGCTAAGAGCAATGCTAAAACAATCAGCAAATTCTCAACTAATCACCTTCTGGGATACTCCTTAAACCAAATATCGCAAATATCGCAAGTTTAAAAGGTCTTGCGAAACAGATGATAACCTCTTTTTCATAACTTCCAAATGGGAAACAAACACAAGTTTATTTGAAAAAAATAACAAAACATATTTCCCACCCCACGTTCCCCACAAATTGAGTGAAATTATAACTACTCTACAACAGCAAAATAGTCGTATTGGTATTTCATAAATATTGTGAGCTAATTTGTTAATTAATGATATAAGTATGAGCACGGATACTTCAATATAAACAATAAGTTATCTTCATGTACATATCAACAATATTCGCATTCAATTTTTACGGGAAAAATCCAGGAAGCTAAATGATTTCGTCCTGGAAGTGCGATAGAATTAAAAAATAGGGCCTGTTTTAACCCTATATAATTATTGGCACATTAATAAAAAAAATGTTGGTACCAAATCAAAACAAACAAACCATCAAGAAGAAAACAATGGCAGAAAGCTGCTGGCTAGTCAACCCTTGAACTTCCAAGACACCACAGGTAGACACCCATTGGGAATCCAAGGTGCAGTAAACAACGATCAGATTTTGCATAAAATTTCCAAATTCAAATAAAAATAAACTTTTGGGACTTGCCCGCTAGATGTTTTCCAGGAAACACTGAGTTTGAGCTTCAGTCAATCAGAAAATAATTTTGTACATAATTTCTGCTCTGTATTTTAATTATATAGATTAACTTTTTCTAAAACTATACTGCAAGGCTGAAATCCACAAAAAGAAGGGAACTTTGGGGCCTCTATTACGGACACCCTTATCGTGGACACCCCTCGCCACGGAAATTTTCAGACAATGAAAAAGTTCTAAAAATCACGATATTTCAAATATTAAAAATTCGTTGGGCAGAGATTGCCCTCTATTTTTTATCAGACATGATTGTAAGAAAAATAAACTTCAAGCGAAAAAAGTTACAAACTTTAAATTGCTGCAGTAACAACGGTTTTGTAGCCTTTTCAAGTTATTAAAGATGATAATCACTCGTGTAAACAAAAGACAGTTTCCTCTTGCAATAAACAAGCGCATATTAAATACTCAACTGTCCTACAATACCCAAAAAATTCGATCATAACAAATTACTGAATAATACTTCTGTCCAAATTTATAATTGCTCGCGAAGGCAGTTTGTAATTTAACTTTGGGACCAGAGTTTGTTACAAAGAAATATTCACGTAAGGTTGGATCTTTACGTTGCATAATAGTCGTTTGGAAATAAATTACAGTTCAAAAATGTGAATTATATGCAACTATGCGACGTATAAATTCTAATCATACGGCAACAATTTAGTCTTGCAACACATGGTGGTTTAACAAATCAGGTGGGCTTAAAGTGGGTGTATAAATGTGCAAAAAGGTGTAAAAAAAAAGACTAATGAGTGACTAGATTTTTTATTTCTAGTCTTCAAAATGAATTATTCGGAAACAAACAATTCCATGATTCAGAAAGAAAATAAAAACATGAGAAAACTTTTGAAAACATTCCTGAGTTCGTTGATAATGACAGGCTTGTGATATTTCAGATAAATTACATTCACAAGCATTACAAGAAATTCAATTTATCCCCTTACGTTATTTTGAATGTTTAAAAGAGGCAACATAAGTTGAGGCATACGCGTCTCATTAACAACGATTGGTTGCGGAAACACGTAATTATGCTAATCAGTTCAAAATCAACACGAAGAGCCTCCCAGAGAGTTTACACTAAAATTTATGACATGTAAAATTAAATTTTCAAACAACTTTCCGCACAACAACTCATTTAAAAATGCCAGATATATGCATCACTTGAAAGAAAATGCTTATACAGAAAATGACCCAGTCATTGGTACTTCCAAAACAATTGACAGCAGTTAAAAATGGCATCAAAAAGGTTGTTTGTGGTGAGCACCTACTTGAATTTAGGTTTGCGGAGAAGATGCCTGTCAATAATAGGCATAGTTTTGAAATTGTAATATCAGTTATTTCCGCAGCTCAAAAAAGCTCGCAGTAACTTTTTTATTCTGGTTACTGATAATCAGTTTGCGATAAAGTTCCTGTGAGGCAAGTATTGAAACTTGCAGGAAAAAGCATTGAAATTGAAAAAAGCATGGAATTGCTTTCTTTTATGCTGAGTATCGGAAAGATTAATGGCCTTAAACTACCCGATTCTACATCGCCAATAACAAGATCATATTCTGGTTACAATGGTATAGGAAGGTGCAAAGTGATCATTTTTTCAAAATGATGATAAGTTGGTTTTTCTTAATTTCCGTCCTCCTGTACGATCCTGCACGATCCACTCGACACACTATTTACGGAGATGAACTTGATTTACATTTGTCTTTGGTAGACCTTCACTTGTTTTTAGAAACTTTGAAATTGTGAAGCTTACATGCCTTAAATGGCTACTTCCAGAGTAGAAACAGGTATTGGCTAAAACTTTGGTATATGTTTATCACAAGAGAGAGTACTCCCCTTCCTGGAAAGCGAAAACAAAATTTTTCAACTTCTTTTTAAAGTTGAACCACTCTAGGTTGAGAAATTGTAAAATCAATTTACACCATGTAATCAGGGCTTTATGAGGGTTTAGGGTGTGTAACCCTCCTTGGCATGTATTACTCGGCCTTTTCACGTTGTCTGGCAATTCAGTCAGCCAAACTGAGCTCACTATTCATTGGAAAACATTTAATTAGACTCAACAAATTTTCCGTGACACCCTCTTTCACAATCGTCCGGCCCATTGCCCTACCAGTAAGGGGTTGTGATATAGTTGTATCCAGACGGTTTGCAAAGGTTGATTTCATGTAACTTTGAAAATTAATTTCTCTGGACATAGAAGTCTGATTGAGCTCAGAGTTTTGTTGTTTGACTACTCAATGATAAAATGAGAATTTATTACAATTTCATGATTCGCAGCATTTTGCCTTTTTCCAGTTGCTAGCAGAAGTTTTGCAGGAAACTATCTGTACATTCATGTCACAAGTATATGCCAGTCTAATTAGTTTTTTTTTTCGTGAAAGAGAAAACAAGTTTTAAAGTCTAAAAAACAAGTACAGATCATTTCAGCCTTAAAGGACACATCGATTATTATCTTAAATAGCATAATGATAATTTAAAAATAACATCAACAAAGAGTTGAAACTTAAAGAGTTAAAGCGTATTATATTGCTTTGATTTTGAAACGTCGTCACTTCAATAAATTCTAATACATGCATTTTGATGTCAGTTGAGGTTTTGTAGAATCTTACGGATTTTTGATATTTTTCTATTGCCTAGCTTTTATGTAATCAATGAAGTATTCCTTATGCAAATTGTTAAATCAGCACTGCTACGTCCTTGAGTGTGGCAAGTTTCATGTCTATGCTCAAGTCACTTAAGCAAAAGTCCAGGGGAACACACCACCAGGCAGTTCCTTCTCTAGTATATACCTGTTTTCAAATATTTAATGTTGTTTGTCAATCTGCATTTATTACCTAACCCAACGCGACCTTGAAATTGCCCATCATTAAAACATAAAAAATAAGAATGTTAGGCAAGCAATGCTCTTCGAGTGCCAAAAAAAGTTCAGGCAAAAAAATTTAAATTATTATATAGGCCTACATACCGACCCGGCAAAACTTTCAATTTTCACATTTTTCAGGTACTTTTAATGGATTATTTCACGCCCTTGTTAAATGGTTAAATTTATCAATCACGCAAAAAATCATTACCAAATAAAGACAGCACTGTTAATATTTTCTCAAAGACATCTCAAACAATGTTATACCTTTGAGTCGATAGTGATCATAACCATCTATACATTTTCACATATTTGATGTGCAAAAACAACACCACTTTACTTTTTTTAGATACTACATCAGAGTTATTTAATTGTATTAAAAAGCATAATCTGGTGTTTTGGAAGTTTTGGACGCCACAGCATTCAGTTGATACACCAATGCAATGTCTGTGTGGTTTCAAAGTTAATCTCTCTCACTTTCTGAGGAAAATTTGATATTCTTTAACTCCACCTATTACTAAATTTAAAAGGTGCAATGTTGAAAAAATTCTCTGAAATATCTCTTCGAGAAAAGCAATATGAAGTTATTTAAGCAATATTTATCGACGTATAATTCTATAAACGATAATTTCTGTAGATCAATGAAAATGTTTACTGGGAAATCCACGTTTTGAATTATTTATAACTGGCATAGATGGTACAGATAGATTATTTTACAATTGTTTCCTTGGACTATAAATAACTTACATCGTAAAACTCTTCTAAACTAAAACTCTTAATATTTCTTCGATCGTTGAGTTATCTCCCAATCAACTGCCGAATTACTCATACTGACTTGATTAGAGACTGTGCGCAGGCCAGCAAGAAATTAAAAACCGCAGCGCTCTTTTCTCAAATACCGGGTGGACCAAAAAAACATTCCGCCGTTTGTTAGACAATTTTTCAAGTTCTGTTTGTTAGTAGGCCGTAAATATAACGCAGAAAACGCTAGAAAAATTAACTTAGATTTCGTGATATTGCGCAAGCTTTTGCTACAATTCTTGGACAAGCAAATAAAAAAAGTGTGTTACTTTGGATTTTGAGATGAATTAAAATCATTTTTGGAAATTCTACTCCTTGAATTCAGTGCTACCACATAACAAGTCGATCATACAAATTGAAGTGTAAAAGCATGCTAAGTCAAAAGGTTTTCTTTGGCCATTTACATGCTTTATATTTAGCATCTATCTGATCGATTTCAAACCGAAGCATTGAATTGACGGAATGGACTTTCCAGAAATGTTATCAATTCATTTCGAAATTTAAAGAAACATATTATTTTAATTTTTGTTATTTGGCTTTTTACAATTATCGCAAAAGGTTGAGAAATATCACTAAATCTAAATTACTCTTTCAGGAATTTTCATCGGTAAATTTTATGGCCAAGGCACGAATAGAATTTGCTGGATAGATCAGGAAAGGAAGAAATTTGTTTATCTCTCTTGACATATTTTACTCAGCTCTTGGTATAAAGGTATAAATATGTGTATCTAGTTTGACAAAAAATACGATTTTAACAACGAAAGTTTTGGAATGCTTGAAGTTGCTCAACCAGCATTACCCCCAAAGAGATATTTTCATATCAATAGGTTTGCCGTTTGATTTGAAAAAATATGTTTGCTTGTGTTGTCGCACGCAGTATGGCGACAAGGAACTACAAGGAACTCTGCTGTAAATGTTTCTGGTATCTCTCGGGGTTGCAAAGCAAATAAACGTTGTTTGAGAGACGGTAAAACAGAGAAGCGCGACATGAAAAGATCGACAAGTTATAGTGTTGCTTTTCCTCTGACAAAATGGAACATGTTTATGTGTAAGTCGTGTCTTCATTACCAAATAAAGTCATAAATATATTGCATGAATATTCTTAAGCAAATTAAAGTAATACAAATAACCTTTCATTTCTCCAAAAAGAATAAATCTAATTTGTAAATATTATCGTTTGTATGGTAAAAAAATATCAAACAATCTCACGGTAATCCACCAAATTCATTTCGTAAAATAATTGGAATTTAAAACAATGTTTAAAGCAGACGAACAGCAAGAATAGCGCTAATAAAGTCCTGATTCATCGTGATTAAATTGACCTTAACTTATTCAAAAACGTTAAATCCTTACAGGAAAAGAAAATATAATTTCACTGAAATGACGAGTGATATCTTTAAGTCACGCTAAGGAAAGCCTAACTTTGTGACAAAGATGAACTATTACACGTTGAATCGGAAACTGTAAATTACAGTTTCCGATACAACGGGAAAGTGCCCATCGATGCACCGATAGGAAAAATGTGTTGTTCTTCATTTTAGCCAAACGTTAATCCGTATTCTTAAAATTAATCCATAAAAATTCACTTTAAGTAGGATTGTAGACATTAAGAAATATTTTCAAGTATTCAAGGAGGTTTACTAAATTACAAGTTACAAGTTACTTTCATTTCCCGAGTTACAATTTATTTCGCGTGTTAAAATTTATTTCGCGAGTTACAGTTAATTCGTTCTCCTTCCACTGTAGTGATTTTAGCCAGAACAGACAAAGGGGAAAGAGCAAACCCAGATCCTGGAGTTGGTACTGAATGCACTATGGAGCCGGATCATCAAAAGCTAAAAATGTTTCTAGAAAATCATGATTTACATAATCTAGTAAAGGAACCAACTT
>JAYJMH010009163.1:0-24267 GCA_036873815.1 Phacellophora camtschatica
TCCAGCAAGCAGCTGTGGCTTCGAGGAGGATTCACAACCAAATACAAAGAAAGCCAAGTTGTCAGAAAAGAACACTACGTTTTGCTGGACTCCAGAGATGGTAGCAGGTTTGGTGAGCTGTTTACTCGAATACAAAACAACATGCGGGTACAACAATGTGGATTTTGATGCTGACCGTTCTTCACAGTATAAATTCCTAAGAAAGAATTGGCAAAGAGGTACCAATAGATATCCCGGCTAGGCGAGATATCTCGGCAAAGCGGGATCATGTAAACAGGCCCTTAAATAAGAACTCGGTAAAACAATTAATATTTTGATACAAACGGCGGTGCCCTTATCACTGCACATAATTAAATATGTATAAGAAATCATAAATGCTTGGGTTAGCCAAATAATAAACTCATTACCTCCGGAAAATGATGCACAAATCATTTGATAAGTAAACTATGGTCGGGAGAGTACACAAAAATAGATATAGTTTAATAAAGACCAACTTAACTTACGTTTTCAGACATACTGGTGTTCTGTATTTGAAATGTTTCCAAATCGAGCCTAAATACATATTCCCTGAAACAAAGCGAGAATTTCCGTTGAACCTATCTAATTGGAACTCGTTTAACTCAAACTACTGATTACCGATTAACTTGAAATGTTTTAATTCTTTATTTTTGAGCCAGAACAGATTTTTTTGAAATTAAAAAAAAAAAGAAATTAAAATAAAGAAAGATAGCAAAACTTTGCGGTTGTGTTTATTGTGAAGTGCTGTAGCGAGACAAATCCAATTTATATGTTAAAAACTGAATATAATGTTTCACAAAATCGCACCCTAGAGAGCTTTCAGTGTTGATTTAACTTTGGCTGTCTGGAAAGCTTGCAATCTTGAACACATTTGTACAAATTATCATAAATTCCAAATAGCGGTTTTCAACAGTATTTCCCTTGAGACCTTTCAGTGTTAATCGCATTTTCATTAAAAATTACAACTGTTTTACAGGGGGCCATGCATGGCAATTTAGCCTCGGTTATCTCGAAAGCTCACTATTACGAACACATTTTCATTCCCATGAGAGTTCGAGATAGCGGAGTTCAACTATACTGCGTTTCTAGCAGTTTTCTGAATCTTTTTAGTTTGGCCAGAGCTTATGATAAGAGAAAAAAACGAGAAACAATCGAGTAAAAAAAGAAGAAACTATTAACAATAGCAAAAACACGAAAAACGTAAGCCCTCCTCACACGACACTTTTTAACCCAGGTTTAACCCAGGTTGACCCCAACCCAAGTTTCGTTTTTGTCGTGTAAATCGGCTCGACCTGAGTTCACTCCAGGTTGAGTACCGTGTAAATCGAACCTGGGGAGACCTTGGGTTGAGGGAAATTAGAGCGCATGCGCGTTGTGTTTATTTTGTGGAAAAGGCGCCATTTTCTGTATTTATCTTGGAAGCTTGTCATATTTGTCACCGTGTTCACGAAGAAGTGTTTTCTAAAGTAGCAAAATGTCCTTTCAACAGGCAAGGAGTGGTGAAGAACGCCAAACATAATCGTTAAGGCTGCTTTTCTCATTTTGAGTCTCACTCTCAAATAGTTTGCCAATCGTTTTCTGGCAGCAACTTGTCGTTTTTCATTGCGCCTAGTCCTTGACAATCTGGCGTTTCGTTTAAATATAACATTAAACAAACCCTTAATAAACTTCTTTTGGACGCAATCCGCCATGTTGTCTGTCTCCTTTTATTCAATCAAACACAAATACGCATGCGCTAGTTGATATTAACCCAGGTTGAGCCCAGGTTCGATTTACACGACAAAAATTATTTTAACTGTGATAAATCAAAAGGAGTTCAACTCGGGTTGGGGTAAACCTGGGTTAAAAAGCGTCCTGTAAAGAGGGCTATAAGAAATTAAACCTACTAAAAAAGAAAGAATTATCAATTCTCACCTTGCAGCAACAATAACCTTTGTCATATTTTCATTGTAATTTACATAATTAAAATCCCTAAGCAATTTGCTGTACTTAGAGCCAGCCTCTGGGAACCTACTGATGGTTTGGTCTGAAAATAAAAATTAAATTAAATTAAATTAAAAAGATGTTAACAAAAGTGGTTAGTAATTTTGTCGGCGTGTGAAAAATTGGCTCTCTAAAGAAAAAATGAAAAAAAATTGAGCTCATATTAATTAGGCTATAATTTTATTGAAAGTCAAAGTTTCCTCGCAAAATGAAACGTTAATAAAATTTTAATGATAAATATGGGAATTTTAAAACGACAGTCTAAAATGACTGGTTATCCTAATGTATTCCATTCTTCAAAAGATAAACTAATTTCATTCTTGGACTGGATATAACTTATTTCATTATATAATCCTTCTGTCCCGGGCTATATCGAGGGATAGCCCGGGACAGAGGATTTTTGCCTAAAATTTGTTTTCTGTCAAGAATTACTTCCCAATTGAAGCCTAGCTTCCATGCGTCAACAATTTGGAGGACTGATTACCAGTGTGTTGGCTACGTTGTGTTACGACACTTATCACAATCGGCCGTGTTAATACACTTATCACAATCGTCGTAGGTTAGCGCTACTGACAACCTGATGGACCTTATACTACCTGTCTGAAGTGACAGCAGCAACAACAAAGGACGAAAGAGCAGAGATCTTATGAAATGAGACTACCAATTGACCGGAGTGACACACGACGACACTTTCATTTCGGTAGCTGGCCTCTGTTTCATGTCGTTTCGTGATCCTGACCAACAAGATGAACAAGCCCGCTACAATGTGAATTGAAAACAATGAAGAAGAATTTTTAAGCTTGCTAAACTTCCCGAAAACATCCAATTACGACAAGAATTTTTAAGCCTGCTAAACTTTCCAAAATAAAATCCAAAACGCGCCGAAACAAATAAAGATGAAATAAATTGCATCCAAAGTTTATAGTCCGTTTATCTTCCAATATCATTCTAAATCTGATAATATAACCAAAAAGAACGATAGCCGATTAGCACAACTCGTTGTGAGCAATAAAGATATCCCAAATATCCTCTCTTTTATCAATTACACTGCAGCGGCTTTGTAACGGGCTTTTCTGCGCAATAACCCGCTTATACTTATGGTGTTGTATAGTAAGCGCCGTCCTCATCTTATGAATAGGTAATCAAGCAACGTTCATCCGCGTACAGGGCGAAACGGGCTTAGACACCGCCCCCCGTAGTTCCTTTGCCCAAACAATCCTTTTGTTTCTGCTTTCTCGCTTGCCGGAGTCCTTTCGGCGATAGTAGCAGGGAAAATGGCTGCAGTGAGAAACTGTCGAAGAAAGTGCAAATGCGGCGTCTCACCTCGCGCCAAACTACAAATACGCGCGCTACCAACTCAACCAACTCATCAGCAGCGTTAAAAAGACAAGTAGCTACCATACCCTATCAAAGTTCCTCATAAAAACATAGATTTTGAATGAATTTGAAAGCACCATACTGTACACGTGGCTTCGATTATGGAAACTTTATGAAATCCACCTCTAAGGGGGCCATTGCGGAATCAAATTTCGGCCTTTTAATGCTATCTCTGCTAACTCTAGTTAGGTGTTTTTCATTTTTATTTTTTGTTTCCGATCTATTTCCATTGTAAACTTATGGTATAGTTTTAACGAATCCCCTGTAACATTGATTTGCTTAATTGTAACTGTATATATTGTAATTTTGGTTTTAGAGGCAAATCAATACTTACTTACTTACTTACGTTAGATTACATACAATTTGCGTTTGGTTCTATGTTTAGTCCAGATTTAAATTTGGGTGAGCTTACATGGAGATTTAGCCCGGACCGAAATAAAAATTGCACATGAAGCTTCATTTATCAATAAAAAAATCTCTCATGTTGGGAAAACAATAAACAGTCTGGTCAGAAATCTCTCATGCTGGAATCAAACCCTAAATCGCAAACCAATTTTTGCAAAGAATCAACCGCAGAAGTCGTGACGCTTCAAAACTTCGATAAAAACTTGACGAAAGAGCACGAAAACAAAACATTTTCTACAAATCGGATGAAAAGTGCATCGGCTTTCGTAACAAGATCAATAAAAATCATTGCTGATTTCATTTACCACCCTCATGTTAAGCTAATTAACTTTGCTCAAAGAATTACGAAACAAGCGCTCGCAACCGATATGCCACTGTGGAGGAGCATATCAGAAGTGTAATATAAGTTGCGAGCAATGCAAAGATGTTACACGGACAAAAGGGTTAAAGAAGAAATAGACCCAGACCCAGGGCAAGTCTAAACATTCCCAATGCCAAGACTTTTAAGAGAATGGCAATATTCTGAATGCATCAATAAAAACTAAATTTCAACAGAAACTACCGAAATGAGAAAATTTCAAAGAAGGCCAACAAATTAAACCAAGATGCGTCACTGGATTGATTATGTTTGAAATGAGATATTGGAATATTTGGTATTGAATAGGTATTGACCAAATGATTAAAACATGATGCACACAAGTAAGTTTCAATTTTATATTATTTCACTTCTGATCAAGGTTAGAGGCAGATTGTATCTTTCTAAACTAAAACCAGTGCAACTCCACACGAGATACAATCTGCCTCTAGCCTTTATATAATAGCTACACATTAACCACCATGGGCTTCAGGAGAAGTAAAATTTAATTCATGACTTACATCATTCATCTTTCGATTTCTCTCGTTCCACTTGTCCGTGGCATGGTTTACCAAAATTAAAACACGGAATGTAAAGCAGGTGGAGGGAGCGAGAGAAATGGATAAATTATATTTTTCCTAATGCTCGTGTTACCACACGTAATGATAATTTAAATCATAACTATTGTTTTAATTATATTTTTGTTAAAATAAATTCATTGTTACTACATTGCAAAGTATATGGACCCCTAAAAGTAAACAAACCAAAACATTGGAATATACAAAACAAAACATGTATAAATATGTAAATAATAATATAAACAAGCAAACAAACAATAAGGAAATAATAACAACATAAATGAAAATTAATCACTTTAGATCACTTTCTGGGGGTGTAGTTCTGGGGTTTAAATAAATGTTTTTAAAACCATTTACTTTGTCTAATTCGTAACCAGAAAAGTGTCATGGACTTTTGTTAGACTGGTAACAGTAAGAGCATAAATTCTAGACTTTTTGGGATCGTTGAAACGAAACGATCGTTGAAACGAATTTACCATTGTTCGAAGTTCGAATTACGATTACAAGGCGGGAAAACCAAGTCCAGAAAATGCATAACTACAACGATTAGTCTAGACTTTTATCCCAAATTTATATTAATTTATCATTATTCTTATTATTTTTATCATTTTCTTTAATTATTCTTATTTATTATATATTATTGTTATTTATGTTATTATGTCATTATTATTAAAATCATATGACTGAGTAGAAGAACCATCATAGTGGGCGTTTCCTTTTCAGGAAATAAATTTTAACATGCAAACTAAAAATCCAAATGACTGTTGACGAACAAATGATGACAGGATGACCAGAAATAATATTGCCTAGTCTTTCTTCATTTATGTTTATCATATTCTACATGGTTGGAATAAGAAACCAATGCAAAAATAAAACCCATCTAAAATCTTAGTAAATCATAAAATAAAGATTTACACGATATGTATGTATGTATGTATGTATGTATATATAACTTTATTTTAAAGCGACAGAGAAAAATAAAATAAAAATAAGAATCATAAACTTTTGATAAGACTCACCAGTGGCAGGTATTTTGTGAAGTGCTGCAGCCGTTTCAGCAACAAAAGCATTCTCGATAATACAGACAGCAAGTATTAGAATAACAATAAAATAAACAGTGAGCAGCGAATTTAGAGGCATCTTCATTCAGTTATTTCTTGACAACAGCATCAACTGTCAAAGAAAAGAGGAAACAATCGCTTTAGTATTTCAAGTTGTCCAGGTAGATATAGCTGTTAACTACACTTCGATAGAGCAGTTGTCTGTGTTTTTATTTCGTTATTGAAGTGTTCATTCGTTTCACTTCTGCTTCATTTCGTTCGTCAACAAAAATTTACGATCCCAATTATTGTGAATAACAATTTGGCAACGCAATGTTGTCGATATTCCTTTTGAATACAATATCTCAATTCTTTTGAATACAATATCTGACTAAACGTATCCTATCAACCATATCAACACATAAAACGAAATCCGATAAAGAAAAGGCATATATACGTCATCGACTACTCCTTCCAATCCTCAACCGCAAAATGATGAACAAATCAATGACGTGCAGGTGCAGAACAAAGAAAGACACTAATACAATAAACACCTACTATCTATAGGGATATGGTCCCACTAGAAGACCCCTTTTTATTTTTACTTCGTAGTTTTTTCCGCCAAAGTGACACAAAATGGTAAAAACTGTTGTATGTGTAAGTCGGAAGAAATGTGACACACAATTCGCCCATTCTTGCTACTGCCCCAGTTGAGATGTCGGGAAACGGAGGAAGATGGCTATAGATTTGCTTTGTTTCTTTTCGTTGTCCTCATGAATAGACTTACCACACGAGTAGTCCCTTCCTTATGGAAACATGGGGAATCGTGTAGTAAGTTTAAACTTACAATATAAACATAACATCATAAAATTATCCACTCAACAGAAAAACCAGACATTAAACAGAGTTAACAACCCAAAACCAGAAGTTTAATGGACCAGACATATTAGGGATGCAATAAAGTCAGAAATATAATACGGGTGAAATCCAATCTGGGGAATTCTAAACCTTTGTAACTGGACATGAGGATGGCAGAAATGTGGTCTTTGTTAAAAAAAGCATCACGGGCAATAGGAAACGTTTTTATAATTTTATTTAGAGCAAGAACATAGGTTAAAAAGAATCTTCGAATTGCCCGTCCCGCGGTTACATTTAGAAACTTGGGTGTTTACTCTCCAACTTTTAGTATCTTTACGAAATCGAATGAAAAACATAAAATTTTTCAAATGCATGTATAACTTGTGCAAACAATATATCCTAAATGTTGGCTTCATAACACTCAATTCAACATATCTTCTATACATCTTAAAAACGATTTCTATATGCTTCACGCAATTTCTGTGATGTATTTAGTTGATATTGATATTTCTATAATTTACAAAAGCTATTGTATTAGCCAACTCAAAAGTACAATAATTAATAGTACAACCCAGTGTTCTTACACGACTTCAACAGAAAACTGACTATGGAAAATAGGACATAGGTGGGACATTTTCATTTGGATTATTTTGAGTAAATTCAAAGAAAGGTTATAACGCCCTCGATCATGAGTGTACTTGCATCATAGAAATCACCAGGAAGATGACCTCCCTCAGACGATACTACAAAGATACCTAACAGGGCGCAAGCGCTATCATCGCAACAGATCAAAATCACATCTTTGCATTTCCAAGAGAATGTGTCATTGATAAGGTTAAGGAAGCGGAAGGGGGGAAATGTTTGATTTCTATGAAAGGAAACAGCCTTCACGATAAGTCACGACAAACCATAACGAAATACATGTCCTTTTTAGGCTTTGAATGTCAAATTATGAAAAATTGATGCAGACTTACAGGTGAATATGAAAGTAATCGAATGTAAACAAGAAATCTGAGAGTACACAACACGTGGGCAGTGGTAAAACACTGACTAATGATTCTGAATACGGGGCGGTATCAATGCATTCAGTGATCTTCACAATCGGAGCGACCAATATAAAATCTCAACAGATGGGTATGCATGTGAACGATCACGGAGGAGAGAAGAAAAGAAACTGCAGAACAGAGAAGAAAAGAAGCTGCGGAAAAGTGAAGAAAAGAAGCTACGGAACAGAGAAGAAAAGGAGATAGAATTGAGAGGGAATTCTCCCATTTTCTCTTACCTTCAATTTTTTTTATTTTCTCATATTTTCATTGGCCACTTTATTAATTTGACAAATTAGTTCTCTGGTTGAAATTTGTTGGAGCCTGTTGAAAATGTTTATTTTTCGTCATTATAAAAGTTCTTAATTCCATACTTTATTGCTTCTGTATGCTAAATGTACGAGTATGGATTTGTTACAAGGGTCCTTGTTTCCCTGCGTTCTTTGATTTGATGACGTCCCTCCGGTCAATAACCGTTGCTGAAAGCATGGGCATTAAGAAACGTTAGTTTTCGTGAGTTCATCACGGGTACAGGAACACACTCACAAATCACAGGTACATTAGACACAGGGAAGAATAACAACTCACGTTTCTTAATGCCCATGCTGAAAGGAGTTGCACGATTCCGAGGGCACTTCATCGCTTTCAAGAAGTAGTAGGAGGTGGAATAAGTTTATGTTAAAGCGTAAACGGCATTTATTTCTTGTGGTAATTTGCTTGTTGAAATTATGGTTAAATGTAAACCGACCTTTAAAGAATGAGGAAAAATGGCCTAAACTTTTAATTTTAATTTCTTATGGACCGCGGAAAGACGTCAAATAACAAGGACTCATGTAACGAGTCGATCATGACTACTAGATGATATCGTCATCATTATCATCAGATCATTGTCAACATCAAATAAAAACGAGTATAGCCTGATGTTACAAATAAAAACTAAAAGCACACACTATTTTTTTATAAGAACATGGAAAATTTGGTTTAGCCTTATTGTTCTTAATTTTTGCAACTTTCAGCCTCAGATTCTTTTTATGTTGTTCTTGTTTTGCCACAAAGCCTTAAAAAATGAGCAAGAAATTATAACGCCAAAAATTTCAGTAAAACATTGTTCTTAATTATCAGCCTCAGTTCTTAAAAACATTGTGTAGCAACATGATATAACAGCACTACTGCAAAGATATAATAAGAAATCTACAGGAAAAAACGAAGAGACTGGGAAAAGAAAAACCAAAAAACAACATACCTATCACTAACGTCAGACACAGAGAAGATTATTTCCAAGAAATGAATGAAGCAATCCAATGAAAAGATCAAGAAGCACATTTTTCAGCAGACAACAAATAGAAAGGCGCCTGTTTACAAGTCTTCAAAACAAACGAAAACAAGAGAAACGTCTTTCCATTCAACTTACTTTCGTCATCAGTCCATCCGAAACAAAAAAAAAACGCGGAAAAATAAAATGTTGTTTCCAGTCATTCAATATTAAATGCTATTTGTCATGCAGTTGGTATCAAACAACACACGCCAGAGATATTGAAAACAGCAGTGAGGTGAGAATAATCAAAGCACGCAACTGCGCTGCCGCGACAATTAACTAGTCCCGAGACCTCTTAACAAGTCCCAAATTATTATTTTTTGAGTGGACTTGCTGCAGGAGCTTCAGTTCGCTTCTCCGCCTTACATTCCATTGCTACACGAACTGCTGAAATACTGGGCTATTTTTAGCAGCTTTTTTACAGTATTCTAGTCAGCAAAATATAAAACTTGGCTCGTCCGTGGTCCGTAAATTGCTGTTATTGTTGTGTAGACTTGCTACACCAGTCGCGCTATGGCTATTGCATTGACTTGCTAAACGCCAATAAGCGACTGTTCCACAACTTTTTGTCGCACCAATCAAATTGCAGAAGCTAAAAACAAGAGTGATTTGATTGGTTAACTCAAATGTTTCTTGACACAGGGTTAAGCGAAACAAAGGAGAACAAGAGGAATGCTATCTGACTTGGCATTTTTCCTGAAACGAGGCGAACATTTTTGGCCAACTTTTTTCTCGTATGATTACCAGTCGTTTTTCACGATGCGACTGGTGTAGCTAGTCCCCAGCTAGTCTAATTGTTGTGTACAAACTTTCCAGTGATACGATTCTCAAAGTAACATTACGGTGAAAATAATCTTTTTGATTAGTTTCTTTTTGATTAGTTTATTTTTAAAACGCTATTCCATTTTCCATGGATTTTCTATAGATTTATTAATATAAATTATATATTCTATATAAAGTAAAATTAATACTTTGCAGAAATGTGACATTTTCATACATTTTCTGGGAGACATGAATGATTACACTGTTAGGCTGCTAAAATATAATTTCGAAACCACAATCTACTTTTTGTGTCAATTGCTGTGACGGTATTGTTTCTCAACGAAGATTTATGTTTTATTGGTCTGCTACTAATATTAATACTGCTATTGCTACTACTGCCCGTTTATCCGTTGTTTCTACTTGAAGTACGTTGGAGACCATCTGGCTGTGTGGTCTTCCTTGGCTTTATTGCCCTTCTCCAGGCTTCATGTAATCCGGCAAGTTCTTTATTGATGCCTTTCCTACACGGTCAGCATTGTACCAGATATTTATGGAAGCAATTCAAATAATAAAAGCAGTGGTCGGAAGATGAGAATGGAAGACAAAAAATTTAGACAGACATGCAAGTTAGTAAGATTTCACTGAGCCAGTCGGAGCGCACACAAAAACATCTTTTCGTCTAAAGCTTTTTTAAAATTTTTGATAAACAATCTCATGGTTTTTCTGGAGCGTTTCAACAATAAATAACTTCATATTCCATAACACAAATAAAGATTCTCGCTCTCCAACTTTTTCGACTGGCCAGTTTTGGAAAGATTCATCACATGGAGCCAATTATATTTCAGTATTTTCTTTCATAAAATCTGATTGGTGTTCCAAGAAATTGGAACGAGAGCCCAGTTTTTCAAGGTTATGTTCACAAGTATCTGACTGAAACGAAACAGCAACATTAAAGAGCGAAAGTACAGGGAACTTATGTAGTGAGTCTAGTCCCAAACCTCTTAACTGCTCCCCAGACCTCTTAACTAGTCTCTTTTTTACATTCACTTAAAAAAATATTGCAAAGTTCACAGTTCTCTGGTTGCTTAAATTAAAAATAACATTGTATTGAGTAGCTAAGAACTGTTTGCGACGTTTTTCCTTGTCACAATTTTTAAAAACACTCCATTTTTCTATAATTTCTTAAAAAAATAATTAAAAAAAGAACGTTTTCTGGCGGAAAAAGTAAAAATTATTTGGAGATAATCGTTGCATAAATAAGAGTGTCTGCCTTAATTTTTTATTTAGAAAAAAGTACCTATATCATTTTTATTGTTTCATTTTTTTATTAGCATTAATTTAAAAAAAATCTAATAAAGAAATCCTGTCAGTACGGAGGCACTAACAGCTAAAAAACGACCTCTCTAATATAGTATTCACTTCATGGAGTTAGATTCCTAAAAAGAGGAACTTGTGATCAGAGGAAGGATCAAATAACAATAGAGTAACGATACAAGCCTATTGTACCCAACATCTTGCGCAAAGTTTCCGAAATGACAAAAGTTCAGATTTGGATCCAATAAATATATTATGTAGTATGACGTTGCAAACATTTCGCAAAACCACACCAACTTTTAAGAAACTTTAAAATGCAAATTTGTACACCTCGACCTCGGTCGGTGCAGACAAGACTAAGCTCATCATCAGCCCTGATAAAACTTAGTCTCGCTGCTGCTACACTACAAACTTAAAAAGCAATAAAACTCACCAGAAGAATGTCCATTACAATAATAGCTCAATGGCAACAATAACCATTCTAAGAACATATATTTTCTTTGACGCAGCAAAAACATGGAAAACGAAATGAGCCAAAACTTCCAAATACAACAATACAACTGGCGGATAAAATTCAGACTTTTAAAACATTACCTCTTTTTTGCAGCACACAATGTGATTGAACCTCTCAAAGCACATCAAACAAGATTTTTCCTCCAATTGCATTAAAACATAGGTATACTAAAACAAAATGTCTGCAAACGTAGGTATACTTAAACAAAATGTCTGCAAACTGCAAAAGCTTGTTTTCGTCGATTTTTGTGGTGGGTGGACAGCACAACGAACGACACGCTTCCTTGAGAACCATTACAATGTGAGCACAATCGAGAGACAAAGAAGTGCAAACAATAATTCTACTAAGGAGCTTTGTTCCGACTAAATTTAATGTTTACAGTCTTGAGGCAAACTGTGCCAATTCTGTTTCAGAAATCATTGAAAACGAATTAATTTCAATTTATCTAATACGGGGGTGAGGAAATTTCAAAATGTCAAGAAAACTGAGAGGATGGTGCGGGTGAAACGGGATGGTGATTCAATTCCAAAGAATTTCGCGATGGGGATTTCACTTAAAAAAAATTACGAATCAATTTGTTTTCTGAAAAAAATTCGTAAAGTGATCTTAAAGACCTTTGTTCTAAAACACCTCGTACGCTCTTTGAAAGCGGCGACATGCAAGTGCCCTCGGAATTACCCAACCCCTTTAGTGAAACTAAATAGCTTCGACCACTGACCTAAAAGTATTTCATGAAATTTACTACCAATATTCTTGTGTTGTACAATCGTAGGTTTTTATAGACACAGCAGTTTTGAACAAATCTAATGAAATATTGATGTGTCCAGCTGCATGTGATAAAATGTAGACGAACAGAACAGCCCAAGTATTTCGGTCTTCGTTCCCCTTATTACACAGTTCCCACCATTCGCTCCCTCCCACCTTAACTTTGGATGCTCTCCCCAAGTCCGTTCAAGATTCAAGTCAGCAAATAATGTTAAATCATTATACATACAGCGTGTTCATTACGCCATCAAAACAATCATGATTACATTGTTTCAAATTTTTCATTGTTTGTATGTAAAGCGATTTCACACGGTTGGGTGATTTTGTATGGAATTAGGATTGTTTTCATAAAGAAAGGAACAGACTTGTAGACTACGCGAAGCATCAAACTTTTCATGCACGCAGCCAAGGGGGGCGTGTCTAAGGAAATAATAGGAGGGCGTGTCTAAGGAAATAATTGAGCAGATCCAAAAATATAATGGAATGAAAACCCAAACCCAAATATATAACACCAGCCTGGCGTATGTTATCTTGCTGCCTGTAAAATCTTTTTATTAACATTTCTATGCTATTTCGTAATACTTTACCCCAAAATATAAGATTTTTAGAGCCAAAATTTTATTATCGAAATCGAAATCCCAGACCCAAAAATATGGGACACGCCCCTATCCAAGTCAAGTGATACTGCCCCCCCCCCTGGGGGCACCCAGGCTAGTCAATCAAAGCTCTGGCGTCAGCAAGCAAATCAAAGAGCCAGAAAATATGGCGCTTGTGTAAAAAATTTAGTACTTTGCATCAGAATATAGCAGCACCAAGTAAGCCTAGTAAATAGTAAAAACCTGTGTAAACATTTATATAAATCGACCTTCTTCGTAATGCATTTGGGTAGGAATGTAGTGCAACTAAACTAATAAGAGATATTAACTGTGTAAATATTTTAACCTTAATTTATTTTTGAAACACTGTAAATTTTTTTAGTGGCAAATGAATACTTACTTACTTACTTACTTAGGAGGCTACAACATAAAAATCAGCCTACTATTTGGCATTAAAAAGGAGGGCCAAGCCTCGTCCATCCCTCCATCACAGCTCCATCCCTCCATCACAGCGTTTGGGCCAAATCTTGATTAAATAATCTCCATACTATTTGAAATGATGTTAAATCCTACAGTGGTGGATGGTCCACTTATGTCACTGTTGCCTTTGATTCTTTAAATTTTTGTTTAAAATTAGTATTCATCAATCAAGTTCAGTTCAATCATTGCAAATATCGGCGGTCCACCATTTAAAAAATCATTTTATTGAAAGTTCCAATATGGCGGACAAGCAGCTGGACAAAATTTTAACTGCAAATGAATGGCGCTCTTTCAAATTGACTTAAAAGCTCACGAATGAATGCAATTTTAATTTCCAATTTTTAACAGGTAAACGTTAATTTTTAACGGGAATGCAATCATTTCGTTCCATGTCTGTACCAGTTTATGGAACGGAAAAGTTGCCTGTTCACACGGTACGATTGCGTATCGAGTTTTATTTGCGTTCACAAGGTAACGCAATCGTTCCGTTCCATCATTTTCCCAAATTTCTTTTCGAGGATAATTTCTTTCTGAGGATAATTTCTTGTTCTTGCGACTTAACCAATATCAAAATTGATTTTGCCTCTGCTGGTAAAACTAAAAACTCGAAAACATGCTCAAAGCAACGGGAAAATATTTCTTTGAATCAGACTCAACAACATATTTCTACTGTATTGAAATAATAGTTTGCTGAGTGAAATCAGTTTTCTTGGTTTCCTCAGCCACGTTGACGCATGCGTTCATTGCAAATCTAGCATCGTTCCGTTTTTTGGACCAGTTCTGGCTGTTCTTTTTTTGGACCAGTTCAATTCGAGATTTCGAGCATTACCGATTTCAAGCTGCAGCTCTGCAGACGAAGGCAAATTTTTTTCCATCACCCGCTAGAAAATTACAGATATAGGCTACAGAAATCATAAACACTTCAAAGGCGTTCTTTCTCTCAAAGTTATACAAGCCTTTAACTTACAAATTGTGAAACAAAGCAAAGCGCTCCACTTTCCTCAAAATAAACATATTTCAAAATGTTATTCTCATATACCTTCTGTACCTTGTTCCTCGTAAAGGTTTTAAACTTGCCTAGAAATGGCAGAATTTATTCCAAAGCAACAAACTTGCAATCGAAAAGCCACAATTCGTAAGCCACTTTTATGAGTAGCAGATGATTTCGCAAAAGATGGCGGCAAGGAAATTATTCCCACGATTCATTGCGCTCGATTTGCGAATCTTTACCAGTTCTATAGGCATTCGATCATCGAATGCAATGAATTTTGGGAATAATTTCCTGCCGCCATCTTGTGCGGAATTGCCTATCGCATTTTGCGCCATCAAACTAAATGGCGCCATCAGCGATTAACAATATTCATTATTATTGAATTCGCGCATGCTCACTACTAACGAATTCATCCCATCCGGCTGGCTCACTGAATCGTGTTCATATTAGAAATGTCCATCCCACTTGAGTCACCAACGTTCGAGCGAGATCCCAATCAATAGGGTTGGCCTCCTCTCATGAACGTAAGTTTATTTTTCTATAGAAATCACAATGTAAGTGAGATCTTACTCGAGTGAGCTGGCCCACTCAGGTGGGCTGGCCCATCTCATATGAACAAGGCCTCAGAATATTTAAGTTTGAAATACGGCTTATTTGACGTCTTTGTAACAAAGCATAACCAGCCGGACACCTGTGGCCTAAACAAATTTTAGGCGACAAAATAAGCCAGCTTTTTACTCTGATTAGATTGCTTTGGTGCCCCATGGTTAGGTAATACCTTCTTCTTGGAAAAAAACATTTGCCACTGCAGGGAATTTTTTAACAAAATTTTTACTGGTGGGTGCAAACGTGCACCAAAAGCAGCAACACACATCTCTAGAGACTCGGGCATTCTCCCGCGGAAAATTTCGAATTTCAGGATTGCAAAATTTTAAAAAGCTGTAATGATAATATAGCAAAACTACGAAATTTCGATAGTTTTATATTGTTCTCCTCAGCCTCGTATTCAAGAAAAATTTTACCAATCAAAGTGAAATTTGATGTGCGACAATAAGATGTCTTAGTTTCCTCAAACCAGACCAAACGTTGGCCAAACATTCACAATTCGCGAGTGCTTATTCCAGCGAAATAATTGGAAAAGGTCATCGGGGCAGATATTCTCCATAAAACATCGCCGCCCTCTAGCAGATATTTTATGTCTATATCCTTCTATTAAACGTCATTTTCTAAACTGCGGAAGTTTACTAGAGGGCGGCGTTTATTTGAGACTAGGCATTTATTTGAGGAAATACGGTATTCTAAATTCGTTTAAACAGTCGTTCAAAAAATAATTACTTAATTTTCTTTTTACAGCTTAGCGTTGCTCCGTGAAAAGACCCCGCCCAAACACTCCAGCAATTTTCTCAAAAGCTTAACATTCATCATTAAAGCTACCAACTAATCAACTTAAAATGTAATAAAACATTGTCATAATATTCAAGGATGAAGAAACATAGCGCAACAGCGCTGGAGTTACCTCAAGTGAAGAGTTATTCTCAACTATCTTTTCGCAAACTTAGATGTTTATCCTGATGACCTCCATTTGAAAACCAAAAGAGATTATTGCAGCTAAGAAATAAAGAGTAACAACGCAAAGCCAAGCAGAAATATTTTCGTGCAACCAAGTCATCTAAACAGCGTACAGACAAAGAGCAACTCAGCCATTATCAAATCCCTGTTCCCGAATTCTAAGATTAAATCCTTGAAAAGAGAGTTTGTAGTTTCTGGTAACAGATACGATGTCAAGCTAGAGATGTTGAAAATTCTTTATTTACAAAAGTATTTGACTGTTGACATAAAACTAACACAGCCAAACAATAATGTTATGAAATGAAACATGGCGATAATAATAATGAATCGTGTTATGACAGTGTTGAGAATTGTGAACGACTGTGTGTGTAAAAGCATAGAATCAAGAGAAAAGAAGACATCTACATCGTGCATGCGTTCCAAAGAAGAAATTACTATGCGTTCTTAAGAAACGTTTTAAATATCAAAGATGTTTGTCAGTGACATTGTTAAGACCAGTTGTATTTCTAGAACAACATGAAATTTGAAAATTTTGACAGCGTATATAGCTAATGGCAAGCGAAAATCATCATAATTAGAAAAACCCAGTTTTTCTCAGATAAACTGGAATTTTCTGCAGAAAAACCCAGTTTTTTCTATTTATGGTGCTCTTTTTTGGGGGAAAAAAACCCATGTTCCCTGTAGATAAACTGGGATTTTCTCAGATAAACTGGGTTTTTCTTAGGTAATCCCAGTTTTTCTTAGGTAATCCCAGTTTTTCTAAGATAATCCCAGTTTTTCTAAGATAATCCCAGTTCTTCTCAGAAAATCCCAGTTTTTCTCAGAAAATCCCAGTTTTTCTCAGAAAATCCCAGTTTTTCTCAGATAATCCCAGTTTTTCTCAGATCAACCCAGTTTTTTCTCGAAATGGACTATTGCGAAATTCATGCCTATGGTTCCGCATTCTTTCTGCTATCTCACATGCTCAATTCAGTTTGCAAAAATGGACAAAGCAAGTTTTAAAAGTGAAGATTTTGATAATCTCTTGTCCAATGCTATTTCTAACGTGGATGCATTAAGGCACATTAAATTTAAAAAAAAAAAATGACACAAAGAAAAAGGTAGCTACTGAAGCCATTTCCACTCTGTTGGGTAACGGGTGCAAACGCACACTTGAATAAAACGATCCATAAAATATAAGACAACATTTCCAAAATCGATGTAAACGTTATTGATATCTTATGAAATTCACGAGTAAGAATACTTGTTAATTGCTTTCAAAAACCCAAAAAGGTTTATCTGAGAAAAACTGAGATGAGCTGAGAAAAACTGGGTTTATCTGAGAAAAACTGAGATTATCTGAGAAAAACTGGGTTTTTCTAATTATGGTGACTTTTGCTTGCCATGAGCGTAATGAGTGCCCCAGAAAAAGTATCGACGTTTGAAAAATCGAGAAAATTTTATTTTGTTACCAATCTGGTATATTTTTGCGTAGTTTTTACATTAAAGAAAATTCACGTTGTTTTTCAAGATGTTAACAATTCTTGCGGCAAAATAATAAAATCAGTAAAATTTAGCATTAATACGAGCGGCCTAGTTTTGTTGCATGTCACCACACGTTTCTGAAAAATCAATAAATGCATTTTTTGTTCATTCTTTTCATTTCATATTGCTACAAAAAGGCCAGCAGTATTGTTATGCGAAACATCGCTATATAATAAGATGCCTAAATGTATTATAATAAAGCAAAACAAAAACATTTTTTAATCGGAATTACAAAGTGATTTAAGAGTATTTCTCAAAATCTGGGTTTTCAAGATGTAATTACGTTATTAATCTTTCACGTGACTAAAATGGTAATAGTTTCTGCAATAAACTTCCTTGAGGTTTCTACAATCAATTTCCTTTCCAGGGGGGTTGAAGGAGTAAATTAATTTACAAAACTGTGCCTTAGCCCTTTCCACCCGGGAAGGGCGATATGGCCCATTGATACACAAAGTAAAACTTCATATTGTCAGGAGGTAAATGCAGGTGGAACTTACAAAATTTAAGACATTTCAATGTATTTTTATCTTTTGAATTAGGTTGGTTTCTATGTGGTACCCCCTGCAAAATAAAACTTACATAGGATTTGCCTGTTAATTGGAAAAAATTCCGGGCGTGAAAGGGTTAACCCTATTTTACATGGAAGAGGGATATCCCCTTCGAGTCTTCTGTAGATTACTCCAAGTCACGGGGCATTGATCTCCTAATCCTTTGATTTTTAGTTGCTATCTATTTCAGACATGCTCTGCAAAATTCAGGTTGGTAACGCGTGTATATTTTTGGAGCAGTTTAGACAGCCGATGCGATGTTCAGAGAAAATAGACCAATTTTTGACTAAACAAAGCTATATCTACTGAAATAAATCAAGTCCTAAACCGCGCACGAACGAAGCAATCAGACACCATCATGCTTTTATCCAATCTATTTTGGTACAAGAAAGTGAAATTTGTTTTACTATCGGAGATTTCGTTTCAGAACTGGACACTCTTGAAGATCGGGTAATTTTGCGCTGTATTTTGGGGGACATTTGTAAAGAATAGAAGAAAAAAAATAGGTTGTAAAATTAAACAAAAGTTATTTCTGAAACTTAATAGGACGGTTCATCATAGAATTCATCACAGAATTTCGTCACTGTATTTGAACTGGAAGTTGGTTTTCACAGGGAGAGGAATATGCCCGTATAATTCGAACAATTTGAGAACCTGTGTAAAACAGGTTTAACCAACTATCTTCCAACATTTCAAATCTCAATTTTGAAAATAAAAGCAAACAACTTACCAAATTGAAAGTAGAATCTTCAGCATGTGTCGACTTCGGGGTGCTTGTAATCTACAGTGAAAATAATGCGAGCGAGAATATAGTTCATGTCAATGTCAATGTATATGTCAATTCAATGATTACCGTTTAGAACGAAAAGAATAATACCCAAAGGTTGTTCGCAATATTATTTTCCTGTCGATTAATTAAATGAAACCTTTATGACGAATTTAAGCACCAACAGCTAACGACAATTATTTCAAAAATTGTCATTACTCTTCGCACTGGTAAGCCACCGCAATCTAATAACTTAAACACCGCATGCTCCCCCACAGCACCTTCTGCAATTCTCTCTTCGAAAACCAACAACAAATGTCCAATCTTTCATTGGTAATAATATAAAATACGTCTCGAGAAAAGTGGCAATTCACTTAGCACGTACGCATTGAAGGGGAGGAGGGCAAACCGAAAGCGTACATCAGATTTCATTTTCAGGTTTTTAGATTGTTTTTTTTTCTGCGTACATGGGAGCAAAGGAAAAGGTAAAAGAAATTGTCAAAATATTGAATTAAAAAGTGGTAGACCTTGGTGCCTTAGTTTTTCTTGGCTTTATCCCTTCGCTCGTAGACTTGCTCCGAGTCCATCTTGTTAAAGAAATAAATATTTATGCAGAGGAAGTATACCCTGCGGAGGAGGAAAGCTAAGGAAAATGAAATCAAAATTTCTTAGAGCAAGTCTACTTTGTTCATGAAAGCAAAACACGCAACAGTGACCTCGATTTCAATGTCAATTTCCTGGAAAATCACCGGGAAGAATACAGTAACGACTACGACAAAAGTATATTAAGAGAAAATAGCCTATTAAGTCATAATTATTTCCATCTTTAGAAGCAATAAATAATTAATATCCTTTTAAATTACTTGCATGAAAATCATAACAACAATAGCACTATACACTCCCATATTTAATACGGAAAACATTACGTTCAAGTAAAGGCTTTTCTTAATTCAATTAATATTAATGTAACCAAACTGTGGATTGAAAATTAACCAGCGTTTATCTTTTACATCACATTACGATCTTTTTAGTTGCGTTCTTAATGATAGCACAAAAATATGATTACATTACATGTAAAAAAAAATGGAAATCTTCCAGTTATTACTATCTCTTTGTACTATCTTTACATTATCTGGTAGATGAAAATCATTACCAGATCATGAGATATTAAACGCTTCTGCCAATTACAATTTGCTTAATTACGTTTTCGATGACACAGAGATGTAAATCATAAAATATAGAGATAATCAAAAACAATATCCCTGAAATGAAAACCCTCTTTGATTTTCAACTTCCCGTTTCTGTTGCTTAAATTTTTAATGACATCTATTTTTTAAATCTTTTTAGAGATGCAAATCAATAAAATATAGGGGCATTCAAAAAAATATCCCTCCCCTAAAATGAAAACAGACACCCTCGTTGATTTTAAACTTCCAGTTTCTGCTGCTTAAATTATTAATGAAATTTATTTTTTAAATCTTTTTAGAGATGCAAATCAATAAAATATAGAGGCATTCAAAAAAATATCCCTTTCCTAAAATGAAAACATACACCATCGTTGATTTTAAACTTCCAGTTTCTGCTGCTTAAATTATTAATCTTTTCGCATGACTCATCATACCTGTTCACGCAGTTTCAAATTTCCAAGGGAACCAGATGGTCAAAACTTTTACACAAGGATCTATTTCCAAATTAACTCGTAAACCCTATCAATGTTTTTTATATGCAGGGTGTGCACTAAAAGCAAACGAACTCAATTCAAGATTTAACTCTGTGTTAAAAACATGTAAATTATAGCACTTACAAAATAACCTAATGCAAAATGTAAGCTTACGTTGAAGTTTTGGTTGTACGTTTTATATGCAGGGTGTGCACTAAAAGCAAACGAACTCAATTCAAGATTTAACTGTGTTAAAAACATGTAAATTATATCTAAAATTATACGTCTGAATTTACACCCTGAACATATGAATTTCTAGATCGTTTTTAGCGGATTTATTTTCCAAATAACAGCAGAGTTGCATCTGCACGTTTTATTTTGCATAGGGGCAGCACTTACAAAATAACCTAATGCAAAACATAAGCTTACGCTGAAGTTTTGGTTGTAATAACCTCATGAAAATATGACTTTTTACGTTATTTAGCAAAGGGGAATATGGCTCTATCCGGGGTGAAAGGGTTAATGTTTATTTGATGATTATCAATGGTTTATTTGATTTCTTTTTTGTCATGAGTTCTTCTAATATTTATATTACCAAAACAACAAAAATTAATACTTATCTAAAAATTCTTAGACTTGGTCAGCACAAAATTTGACTTTATAGTCTTACAAGACTATTTCTTTAAAATTGACTTTTTTTTACGTACGTAATATAATCCGATGCATTTGTGTAACAAAGAGCTAACAAACAACACTGAACGTAACTAACAAGAATATTATTTACGATTTCTATCTAAACCAATAAAAACTGAACAATCTTTTGACAATACGAGATTATTGAGAAAATTAGAAATATTACCAAAATTGGCTCAATTTGACTTAATTAAACAAAACGAATCTGCTCTGGATATCACTTTTTGTTTTCAAATAAGCAGAAGCTTACAACCTGGAGATTGATTGTTGGCAGCTGCTTTGTATTGTTGTTATCAAATTTCAATCAACATAACAGGGTTTACAGTTAAGCAGTGCTAACCTTTATAGGAAATGCCAGGCCTAAGATTTGAGTCAAATTTATTGGTATCCCAGAAGTTACTTTCGTAATAAGTACAAGTATGCAAAAACAAAACAAGTATTCTTATTTCTGGACTGACCTAATTTTTACAAACTTTCTACCAGCCTCCCTCCACCCTTCTCAAAAACATATTTAAAGTACGCTTCAGGTCAAGTCCTCAGTGGCTGTATTTTTTGTTTGTACTTGGCGTAAGTACTTTCAGAGAAAAAAATTTTATCCAAATCTCAGCCTGGCGTTTCTTTGTTCTTACAAAAAAGTTTCTGTAAATATATTTAAATGATTGGTTTTAGAACTATATTTCCTTGTTGGAGGATGTGGTATATATATATATATATGCTGTAAAACAAGCTCTTTGAAGAGTAATCTTTAACAGTTTACCCAGTTTACCTTAACAGTTTACTCAGTTTAGCTCAATAGATCACCCTTAGTTCAATAGTTTATTAGTTTACCTTAGTTATAGTTTACCCTGTTTAAAGCAAACGAAAAGAGAAAAATAAATTTACAAGAGTAAATATTTAGAAGGAGAATAAAAAACAAGAATAAAAAACAAGATATGTACCGAGTAAACAGAACCCTACACGAGTGTTCGTGAGTAGCAACAACAGAACAAACGTGAAAGTTCATTTGGTACCAGCAAGAGCACATTTTTTGCATGATGTTTACCAACAATAATTTTTAAGAGAAATCAGAGAAAAAGATACACCTTCTCTGGAGAAAAAGCATAATGTTTGATAGCCTTAAGTACAAAACTATTAGTATTACAATTCAGTTAGTTAGGCCAAGGACCGCCGAGAGGGGGAGGGAGGTAGACGGGGCAAGTGCCCGGGGCCCGTAGTTAAAATTGTAGGGATTACTTATTTTATTGAAGACCTATTATGGCTCCGACAGGGGCCCGACAAATTATGGAAAATATGTCCGCTTCATTTCTATAATAATGTTCAAACTGGATGAAATTTCGAAAATGTATCTTTTGCTTTGAGGATCTTCTGCACAATGCCTGTTACGGTAGCTTCGCAGAATGATCTTTCAGCAAGCTATAATTGGTTAAAAGCTTTTTGCAAAAGCACCATGGCCCAGGATAGGCGGAATGATTTGGCCGTGTTAAGCAGTGAAGCTGAACTAAACGATTTGCCCTTTTTTGTAATGAATGACAATAAAAAGGCTTATTGTATGGTAACTATTTATGATTCAATAGTGGAATATTTGTCCTACTGCTGAAACTGTTTTCTTGAAAAAGGATATTCTCAACTACTTGCAGACTAAAATTTCATAATTTAGCAGTATAAATATTCAAATTAGAGAAGGGCGTTTTACCCAACAGGAGCGTTTTCGGGAAGAAAAAAGGGTGTGGTCCTAAAAAATTCGGGACTTCGCCTCCGAACCCCCACCTTCTCCCGCTCCGGGGCCCACTTCACGAGCCCTGCCCCGGCGGCACTGGTAGGACACGCAATCCGAGATAAACTTGTCTTTCTATAGCCTGCGAGGACCCGAAAAATAAATAAGGCTAGTCTTTCTACGGCTCTCGCTGCAGTAAAAATACATCCACAATGCACATAATGAAATCATACCACGTAAAAATGAAACAAGATGCATACGCATACGCCCTTTAATTTATGAAAAACAGAAATCATACCACATGTCTCAGAAATCAAATCAGACTCAGCTCGAAATATCAACCAATCTCCTCCAAAAGTTCAGATTCTTTCAATGAAAACATAAATTTATTCACATCCCATCTCATGCAGACAACAATAAATATACGAAATCTCACATTTCAATACAACGATTGCATGAATTATGAATAAGCAATATGGGTACGTTGAAACCACCATAAACCAATTCTAAATTCCACCTGCGTGTGCTTTAATTGACAATGTCCGATTTGATTAGGCCTACCTGTCAATGCCTATACTACTCACACCCAACAATGCATGTATGTCAGACTTCTTCGTTCTAAGTTTACAAACATTGGGGAATTCATTAAATAATGCATTATGTTGGCTTTCTTTGGACTTTCAAATAAATCTAAGCAGTGAAAATAATATCATTGCTTATAGCAATGGGGGCACTTTCATCAGTTGCCTGCAAATACAAACGAATTAGCACACATTGAAAAAATCCATTTAATCAGATATATCCTTCTTGTCATGAGCTTTAAAAATTTAGTTAAACTAAAATTCATCTGCACTTCTTCATAGAAATCAGCACAAATGATTCTAGCAAACAATTCCCCTGACAATAGCCGGTGACTCTTTAAACCTGAACACAAACATAAAAGGACAATACCTCCATCTTATAACTCATTGGCCCCTCTGGAGAAGACGCCATATAGCACAATTGGAAATGTTAGAGATTGAAAAGTTGACAGGGGGTAAATGCAGTGCCGTCAGAACCAGGAGAAAGCGGGGGGGGGGGGGGGCAAAGGTTGTTTATTATAATTTTAAAGTGAAACACTTGTTTTATATTGTTATGAGAACAATGACTTCCCAAATCTGCATCAGCTTCCAACTATTGTGGCTAATCTAATGAAATCCATCCGAAAAGCCAGGTCTTCCTACCATAAAAACATGCTGAAAGAAAATTCTGGAAATCCAAATAACTTTTGGGAAGCTTTGAAGACCATATACCCCACAAAGTTTACGGCAGGGCCATCAATGCAGGCGCGGATCCAGGGTGAGTTACTCGAGTTGGGAAACTCACCCAAAATTTCCTAGATAAGATTTTTCATGTAATA
>JAYJMH010009174.1:0-24262 GCA_036873815.1 Phacellophora camtschatica
AATTGTTTTTATCATATGCGGGATATTTTACTTTTCGTATTGAAAGTTATTATTGTGATCAGAGATTATAATCACTTTTTATAAGTTGTCTACTCATTGTTCGTATCTGTCTGTTTTTCGTGTTTTAATTGTCGTTGTCGGTTTCTTATGGTCCGTGCTAAGTCGTGGTCAAAATTGAGACACGAGACTGTTTCGAGATATTTGACAAATATCATTCGTTCTTAAAATACACATTTCAATTTTTAAAAGAACTTTTTAAGGACGAAAAATGTACAACTGTTACTTGTCATATATCTAGAGATGGAGTGTGTCATTAGCCAGGACTTTTTATACTTGTTGCCCTGCGTTCTTTGGCAGTTTTAACTTTTTCTGGAAGTACTTCGAATTTTCTAAGCTTTGTTCAATGCACGCCAAAAAATTGGATTTTTCGCCAAAGTATTATAAATCGTGTTGATCGAAGTGAAGTCAATTTGATTAAAGCTAAGTTAAACAAAGACTCGTGTAATAATTTTACTTGTCAACTGAAAGGTAGGGGGATTTTCCACATATAAACAGACACTTTCATTTTCGTTGACATTGTTCACTTTCATAACGTTGCATTTTCTGCAACTTCCATTGTTTCAATTTCTTCTCTCATGATATCATTTTCATCATCTTTATGTTGCCTCTTTTCTGTTTTCTTGGTCGAAATTTTTCGAGCTCGTTGTCTACCACTTATCGTATCAAAGTTAAGATTTTTCTTCAGCTCCTCTCCATCTTCGTTCCGTTGGATTTCCATGAACAGTGCATCGTCCATGGGGAGTATGTTTTCTATTGAAAGAGATGCAAACAAACTTGAAATATATAGTTATACTGTTATACAGTTGAACTGTTATACAGGCTTGAGATTTGAGTAAACCATTTTGGTATCTCAGAAAGTATTTAAATTAAGTAAAAATTCAGCGTGCAGATGTTTAGAACATGCCTTGAAAAGTACTTTTAAGGTGTTTTAGGAGCGTAGGGGGTACAAAATTCGCACAAATTCACGAAAACAATAAAGAACTTCCACTTCCAGCCTCAGCTTAAAGGCAAATTTCCTTATATAAAAAAAAGGTGCATGTATGTGGGCTAAAAAACTTCCTCTTTGGTCAGAATATTTAACCAAAAAGATGGGTTGGGTTATGAACTTTCAAAAATAGCAACAGGACAATTGTCACTTTATCTTCGTTACGAAATGCGGTTTGTAACGACATGTTAAGAAAACGCTTCAATAAATGAATAAACAAAGGGTGGCCTAGAGTAAAGTCCTTACGTTTGCAAAGCTGTTATGGAGGTACTTTAATTTTGATGATTTTGTTTCTGCTTGTCGTTGATGCACGAGGCTTCAACCTAAAGTTTGGTAACTTGTTTGCCAAAATCTGCTAAGTAATCCTTCAGCTATTGTACGGAAAGAAAGCCAACGCTAACACTAAATTTTTGTAATATAAATGGATGAAATGATTTTCTCAAAACAATAATGTAGTTAATGATTTCAGCAGATTGCAGCAACATAAATCCTTTATTTTTGGGTTCACTAGAACACAGTGACAACTGAGCAGATTTTGGCAAACGAGGTATCAAAAAATTAACAACAAAACAGAGTTATCAAAACTAACGCTCCACCACAACGACTTTGCAAACGTGGGGAAAATGTTCTTTGGCAACCAGGTAAAAATTTTATTCAGCATTCCTGAGAATAAGGTTGAATTTGTACAATATGCTTAACGTCTACAATCAGCCAGACATGAGACTTGTACGCGCGTGTGAGTTCCGTGGGCGTGTGCTAGCGTGTACGTTCCCAGGTGACCGTTGCGTGATTTTCTCTGTCGTTCCACAGCTCCGCCTTCTCGCTCACGCTTTCGGCACCCAGAAAACCCAAGAACAACACAGAGCCAGAATAAAAGCTACAACAATATGTCATACCTTCAACTGTCCACCGAATTTGTCTGTTTGCTTCGGTCTGTCTTGTATAAGGGTCGAAGTCATCAGTGTACACAATATCACTACGGAAGATTAGATTTTGTATCAGAATCATTAAATTTATCGATGCACGTTCAGTTATGAAGAACACATTTGTAAGGAAATGGGAGCTGAGATTTCACCAAAAAAAACTTTTTAACCCATCAAGAAACTGCTTAGACTAAGGATCAAAAACTTCGAGCAACTGTTTTAGTGGTAGCAATTAATAAATATAGCAATAAAACCACGTTTGCTGCAAGATAACAAACTTTCCCTTTCCGCAACAAAGGCCTTACGTATTTGATTCTGAGAGCAAAGCGTTTGGTAGGGGTAAGAGGAAACCTACATTCACAAACCAATGGCGTGTCCTACTTCGTAACAAACTGATTAACATACTTTTAGCTGAATAAATACAAGGTACATATCCGTGTGCGGTTATTGCAGTGATGATCAAATAGATTCGCAAGGTTTACTCAAAACAAAAGCGTCTATGCAATTTATGTTGAGTGTCGTTGTTGTTGGGTCAACTCTGCCATTACACAGATGTGTCTCAATGCTCTTGGTGCTGCGCTTCTACAATTAATCAGGGTTCTCCACTTAGATTTAATTTTGAAGTTCGTCAGAGTCGAGATACATGTGCGATCGTATTTCATTGACGTCTTGGTTGACTTTGCTGATCAAAGTAGCCTTTGCTTTCTCGCGTTATCGTCTTGTAAGGTGTAGGGACTATTGTAGAGCCTGGCATGGCATGCTAGGTTTTTAAGGGTAGTTGTATGAGACGCCCCACCCGTCTTAGCTTTAGTTACTTTGTGGTTTGATATCACAGTTATTACTTTGTGCGCACAAAGAGATCTTTGTCCTATTGCAATGACCCAAAATTTGCGCATGGCAATTTCAAGACCAATCACAACTGAGTACTTTTTCCTCTGCGATGAAAACGTAGCCGGGACATTATTTAGAACGATAAAAGTTGGACTTTGAATTAGTCCAAAACATTTGCAGCACGGCCCAAGACAGACTGGTTTATGATTGTGTCAGCTCAGCCTCAGCAGTATCATTTTCACGGAAGACAAAGTGAAAGTTCACAGACAAAGACTAGAGTTTTTAATATCTTCAACATCAAGGTAGGTCTTTCTGCCATGTTTATGTCATGATTTATTTCAACAATAAAAACTTTGTTACAATCACATGGCTTTGAAATAAACTTTTCCACAAAATTTTCTCAAAAAATATTAGTATACGCAAAGATTATATGGACACCCTATTTGTATCTTATTCGTTTTATGTTACCTTTTTTATCCCTAATCAATGCTCTTTTTCAGCAAGAAAAATGAAGATTTTGGTCTTGATTTGCACGGTCGTCCTGTTCTTGGCCTCGGTGAGTGAAATTTTCATTATTTCATCATATACGCATCGCTTTATTTGAAACTGTTTTTAATAGTTTATATCTTTTGGTTTATTTATTTATTTCTAATTCCCAAATTTGATTTTGTCCTGTCGTTCAGATCTTATCAAGTACGATTAACTCCTGAACTTCAATACAAATTTTACGTGGATAGTAGATGTTGCCCCTAACAAGTTGATATGTTTTTTGAACTCCGCGGAAAACATTTAAAGAGATTTTAAGTGAAAAAGAGTCTTTTTTCCGTAGCTGAGAGATCAAGTCGTTTGCGCAGACAATAAAGTCATCAAGTTGACTGTGGTGACGGCCAAATCCTGCTTGGACTACCTCAAGTCTGGAACAACTACCGATGGATTTTGCACAATAACAGATCAAAACAGCGAAGGCTATACAGTTTACTGCGATTTTACGTCAGAACAATGATCTGCCTGGACACTGGTGATTTCGTGGGAGAATAAATATCGAGGGCTTTCGTCGTTCAGCAAGTCAACCTATCTAGTTGATGCTCCTGTCAACGAAAACACTCCCAATTTTAAAATTTACATGCAATATTGGTACAAAATGTAAAACGTAGCCAATATTATTTCAGGAACTGATGAAATAAATCTATTTGGAAATAATGTAAAACGTAATAACAATATATCTGAAAATGTCTTTCACACTGGAATCATTTGTAAACAACAGAACAAAGGTACTCCACATATCGGTCAGGGTATAAGTCGTGTCATGTGAGTCATGTCATGTCGAAAAGAAAGTAATCTGATTTTTAAACTTCAAAAACCAGATTTTCAAGATATTATTTGAAAAGTGAGTTAATAAATATGCGATCTTTCTCCGTAGATCAACAAAGAACAGAATGACAGGTTTGCGATCCCAATCAACCCATTGGAGAGCAACTTGCAAAGATATTCAAAATTCTGACCTGCTGTTTCAAGACTACGTCAGAGTCAAACTAACAGATCTAGATGTTATGACGTACCTTGGACACGGGGTGTGCCATAAAGCAGAATATATTAACATCCGGGGTCATGTTGGAGTACACGAGACAGCTCAATTCTTCCAAGAAACCGACAGTTGGCTGTTGCACATAGACAGCTCCTATAAGGGTTGTTCTTTCAAGCCAAATTCTGGTGGGTTACCAAGCGAAGACAATTTTGCCTACCATGCCAAAATTAACCCAAAGTTTCGATGTACCAGTAGCCCAAACGCGATAACACAACATTGGTTTGGTGGTCACGCTTAAACACAAACACCAATATTTTGCTGCATTAAAGACTAATTATAAACTATTATGCTGTTTGTTTAGTACATGTCATGAAATCTGAAGTGTTCGATAATAGCTTATATCTATGAGAGTTTAGTTTATATCTACGAGAGTTTTTTCTATCAATTTGCGTAACATTGTTTGATACGGTAAAATTTCGATAACTTGACAACCTCTTTGAAGACTGAAACGACCCCTATCTCGATAACACGAACCCCTCTTTAAATCAATAATATTAAGGCCGAGTGTTTGGGTTATTGGGTACCCACTTGAAATGTTTTTCTCAATCCCTTGTGGCGAGGGTTGCAGCTTCTTTACAGCCAATTTTGTATAAAAAATATATGAAAACATATTTTAATAGAAGTACCAGGGGTGTCCTACGTTTGCAAAAACGGATATGGAGGAGCTTTAGTATCTTGTTTTTCAAAATATACTGAGTAATCACTGAGCTATACTAAAGTAAAGCCAACGTTATATGCTTTCTCAAAGCTATAATATAGTATTTAGCAGATTGCAGCAGCAAAAATTCTCTATATGTGGTTTCATTGAGTATAGCTCAGTGCTTATTGGGGATAATTTGGCAAGCAAGGTATTAAACTATGATCAAAACAAAGCTTCTCCACAGCAAGCAGCTTTGAAATCGTAGGGGCATTTGTTGGGCCATACAATCTACATGTCAAAATATTCATACCTATTTTCCAAGCTGGTCTTAGATCTCGTTGTCTTCAGTGTTAGGCTGGAAAAAATCAAACACGGTCAATGGAAAACTGACTTTTCAAATTAAATTGTGGAATTGAAATTAAGTCACATATCGAGTGTTCCAAAGAAATATCCTCGCGTTTAATTGAAGGAAGCGGCGGAAAGACATGGAGAAATAATTTCGAGAGATTTATTGTTACACTCCAAATTGGTTGACTTGTATGCAAGTGGTTTTATCTCAACAGTAGGGTAGGAACTCTATGAGTTATGAGATTTTTAAATATTGTTTTTTGTACAGAACGCAACAGTAGGCCTAAATATTCTTAAACAGACAGACTCGAGTCTGGGCCACCAAAGATGCAACCGGCTTTACATGGAGCAACAATGCTTTATTTTAAACTTAACTGGATCGCAAGATTATTTAGTGCCTTGGCTCTGGAGATTTTTTGACGAAAAACTTTATGTTACTCATATAATTTGAAGAAACATAAATTCAGAAACTTAACAAAAGAATTCAAGATTATTTGCATTAAAATCTCTGAAAAATAAGAATTCGAAATGTGTATTTTAGGAACGAACCTTTTTATATATTTCAGGATAACCCGTTTCTTTATCTCAGCTATCATCTAGCATAATAAACAATTCATTCTTGCAATCGCAAACAATTTCAAAACAGTTCTTACCTTTCTTCGTCAATAATAATCTGCCCATCCTCCCCTATTTTGACTTGGGGTGCAATAATATCTTCGCCATTATTTGTATCAAAATATTCACCGTCGGCAACTTCTTCGTCTTTATTTTTGACTGTTGCAGCAACGGTCGAGTTTCCATCGTCGCCAGAGACTGACCCCAGTACAAGCTCTGTTTCGTCAAGTCTTGTTGATTCTTTATGCAACCTGGAGAAGAAACAAATCGCCCTTACGTTGTCCACCTCTTGCTAAATTCACTACACGATGATTTATTTATAAGTAACTGCTTTATGACGAACTGTACTGAAGCTCGTATAAAAATTGAGCAACCTCACTTCTGAGATAAGATAAGATAGAATAGAAGTAAGCAACTTACAAGAGACAAGTAAGTAATTAGAGCAAGCTCTTTTGCTGCATTGTAACAGGGCATTGTGGCCATGAAAGGGACTGTTTGAGCCCAGTGCTATTTTCAATTATACTATTTTCAATAACACAGTACTATTTTCAATTATTATTTAAGCCCAAAATTAAAAATCTAAGCAACCATTTAAAAAGTTTGACTGAAAAGGTACCCACCCTCGTCATATCAGGTTATAGTGTGATTTGTACCAGAGTTCTAATTATTTTCAGTGAGTAAACATTGACTGGTAATAAAAATGTAACAAAATACAGTCGAATCCCTCTTAGGCGGACAACACTGAGACCCAATTTTGGTGTCCGCTTTAACGAGGTGTTCGCTCTGAGAAGAGAGTTTTCTTTCAAATTGGCCCTTCTGGTCGCAAAAACAGGGTCCGTATCATGGTAGTGTCTGCTCTATGTAAGTATCCGCCTGCAGAGAGTTGGCTGCGCAGCAATAATAACAGCTTTATTTGTACGTTTAACTTCTACATCATGCACTTTATTACTTTCTAAACACGAAATTTTACATTTTAAACAAGAAACTCACTGTTTTTGTCGTTGACTTTCAGTATCTTTTGCTGCTTTTTCCTCATCAGTGCTGTGAGAAACATATCAAAGTCTTTAAATGTCAATTTCATAAAATGTAGTAAACGCTATTGAAAAAACTTCTCAACTGCAATCAATTTTAATAAACATACAGCTTATTTCCACAACTGGTGAACGAGTTTAAAAATCCATTTTTAAATCAGTTCCATTCATTTATTTACAAGTTTGTGAAAAACGTCAACACAAATAATCAAAGTTTTACAGAGGAGAACTTTTTAAAGGAGCAGCTCTATAGGTAGGTAGACTAACAAGATAAAACCACACAAGTAGGTAGACTGATAAGGATAGACCTCTCTAAGTAGGTAGATGAACAAGAATATACCTCTCTAAGTAGGTAGACTAACAAGAAGAGACATCTCTAAGTAGGTAGATTATTATTAGAATAGACCTCTCTTGGTAGGTAGACTAACAAGTAAAGACCGTCGCTAAGTAGGTAGACTAACAAGAAGAGATTTCTCTAAGTAGGTAGACTAACAAGTAGAGACCGTCGCTAAGTAGGTAGACTAACAAGAAGAGACTTCTCTAAGTAGGTAGACTAACAAGTAGAGACCGTCGCTAAGTAGGTAGACTAACAAGAAGAGACCGTCGCTAAGTAGGTAGACTAACAAGGAAAGACCTCTCTAAATAGGTAGACTAACGAAAAGAGATTGTACTATCCTATTAGTAAATTATGTGTTTTGATTTTGAATATTATCTTATATTAATATTATGAAGAAAAGAAAACACATATTATCTCTCTTTCCTCTATGTTTTGTTTCCTTTCTCTCTTTCCTTTCTCGTGTAAAACAAAAGTTATCCTCAGAAATAACCTTTAAGCCTCCAGTTAAATTACCAATAAAAACGAAAGCACGACTTTCTTACTTACCACTTTGGATTGTAATAAATATAGTCAAACATCGTCATTTTTTCCTTTGGTTCATTTATAATGATTCGTTTTCGTTGAGATTTCGGTTTTGGCTTCTCCTTTTCTGTTTGCTGACCGCCATCGTCAATGGCTCTTCTGTCATTCTGCAAAAATATTTTCACAAATGATGTATGCTTTGGTTAAGTTTTAGGAATTTGCCCAGCATTATTGGTCCAACGGACAATGTCTTTTTAACTACCGGCGGTCTCCAAGAAAGGCCAATGGATTATATTGAGTCTAGCAACAAAAGTATTACTTAAAATGCCCCGAAATGTGTTTGTTTTTTCTCGCTAATAGTTAGCTAATGAAAAAACTTTATTTGAGATTTTTGATGAGTCGAGATATTTATCTTCAAAGTTGAAATTGTGCTTCATCCTCAAACCAGAGCTTTGCAGAATGGCCTATGGAAAATTTTGACTAGATAAAGGAGAATAAAGTTTTGACTAGATGAAGCTATTGTCTAATAATTTATTGTGTAATGCATTCTTGAAGTTTATCATGAATGGGTCATAGTATATCTTATGATAATTCTAAAGAGCTTAGGTTTTGAATTTGTTTTCTTCTCCTGCTTTGTGAATTCATTATCTACCAAGTTAATTCATTATCTTTAAGAGTTTTCTTCATGCTGTCAGTCTCATTACCAGATGACTGTTTAGTGACATTGCTATCTTTTTTGAACCAGATTAACATATATAAGATTAAAAAACAGAGCAATTAACGAATAAGTGTTATCTTGCTGAACTCTCAACAGCTGTTAACAGACATTGATAAATCTATTTATTTTGTGTGTGGGAACAAAAACAAAAGAACAAAAAAATCAAAAGAGGAATCAAGTTTGATATCAGTAACTACAGGATTCTGCAATTATTCAAAAAACTATTCTTGGATTTAACTTACTTTTGTAGAGTAAGTTGTCAGAGAGTATATTCTTGGACTTAACTTACTTTTGTAGAGTAAGTTGTCAGAGCATATTCTTGGATTTAACTTACTTTTGTAACCATCGCCAAGGCTTTGCTGATAAAATGGTTGTCATCATTTGGCTTCTAAAAAATTAAAATGAGCAATAAATGAGGCAAAAACAGAACAATGTAAAAGCACAATTTCAATTGCCTGTCAATGAGGAAAACTTGATGCAAGTCAAAGGAAATAATATCCACACTTACCGCTCTGTTATTTAATGTCTTATGTTCTACATCATGATCAGAGATATGGCCTTCATCTTCTGAAAGTGTCACAGATGATAATCTCCTTCTCTGTCGTACATTTGGGCCAAGAAATGGTGCAAATTTTCGTTTACCATGGTGATGGACACCCTCACCTTCTGATTGAGAACCATCTTCTGTGTCAGACAGAGATGTCAAATCTTTTTCTCTATTATCTGAAATTTTATCAGATTTTGCCATGCTTTGATCAGTATCACTTTCAACATTCTGCATGAATCTGACATGTTTCTGTGTTCCTTTATCAGCACTCTTCTCATTTAGTTCCTCACTTGTTTTGAATAAAATATCTTGCGAATCCTTTTCACTAGTGTTCACTACTTTGCCATTATTAACAATTTCTGACTTAAACCCTGAATTTATTTGTGTGTTTGTTGTTACTCCTAACTGTTTCCATTTCAACTCCCCAGAATCTCCAGAAGTTAAATCTGTGTTATTTATGTTATCTTGATCTTGCTTATTTGATTTAGATAACCCTCTTTTCCCATTTGTAATGATATTTGGCTTAAATCTGGCATTCCTCCTTGGTTTTATTTTGTTCTTTGATTCATTATCTGTCATATTTTTTGATTCTGGACATACTTGCTCCTTAGGGTATTGTGTTGATAAATTTTCCTTTGGAGGAAACAGAGGTCCTTTTGAACGTGTTTCCTTATCCTGACTTGAGAATTCATTGTCTACTAATGACTCTTCACAAGTTTTCTTTGTGTTGTCAGTCTCATTGCAAGGTGAATGTTCACTGATATTGTTATCTTTGTCTGAAATAGAAAGAGTTGTTATGTCACTCTTAACTTTTCTTGTCTTCCCAAGTAAATTTGGAGTGGCTTTTGATCTTCTTTGTCTTGGAAAATTAGTTGGTTTCTCATCTTTACAAGTGTCTTTCACTTCCAGCATTTGCATATCTTTATGATCACTAGAAGAGTCATTGACGTGTATATCTTTTTGGTTTAATTGGAAACCTTTAGATCCTAAATTAGGTTGAGCTATTTTTTTTAACCTTTTACAAGGTATTGGTGAGCCATCAATCTTATCAGAACCTGGACCATCTACTTTCTCATTTACAGCAGAATCTAAATTGTGGGAGTTAGATTTCTTTGCATCAGCTTTTGCAACCACTGTTTTCTCCTTAGCTTCTGTGTAGCCAAATGCATTTTCAGATATTTTTGATTCTGTGACAAGAAATCCTGTTGGGTTTGCATAAGTTTCTCCAAATTCCATCATAGCAGAACTAAACACATCAATGTTTTGCTTTTGGAAATCTGCTTCCAGTTTGTCACTATGTTGTTCATTATTGAAACTTCGTTTTTCAGTACGTTCATTTTGAATCATTACTTCACTACACTTAGTTGCATCCTTAAAACTTTCATTACTACTTTGAAGATCATTCTTTACGTGTTTTGAAAATAAAAAATCTTGAACAATTTCCGCTTTTTTATCTTCATCTTTCTCTCCAGGCTTCTTCTGTCTTTTAACAATTGTTGGGGTCGGCCTTGGCCTTTTAAATCTGCTAACCAAACTGCTAGAATGTTCAACTCTTGCACTCAAGCTTGATTCAGTAGACTTTTCGACATTATCCGGGCTGCTGAAATCTTTGCTGCTGTTCTCTTCCGATGTGGTGCTAGGCCCGTTATCTACTTTTTCTTTCTTCAGTGCATCATTATCATTTGGTGCATCAGAACTTAAATAATTTGAGGCTGTGCTCAAACGGACTTTATTTCTTGCTCTTGCAACAGCAGCTGCTGCGACGATTGGTTTCGTTTTCTTGCGAAAGCTCATACTTGATTGCAAAGATTACACACCACCACAGCTTCGCATTTTTCGTGCCGACATTTTACAAAAAAAATTATTTGTTCCATTGTGAAGAGAGAAGCCTGGAAACCACATAAAATCAATCAATGTGAATGAATGCTGTTGTAGTTGCATTTCAAGTCAGATGAAGACATGAAGATGAAAGATGCAGAAAGTCGTCAAGAAATAAAAATCAAAACACGTTGTTTTCTCATTGAAACAACGTGATACAACTTTGGTCCTGTTGCAAGAGAAAATACACAGAAAGAAGAAAAGCAGAATGAATTGTTTTGACAGGTAGTAAGACTGGAAGTTTTTTCATAAAAAGGGGATAACTTTAAAAATTAAAATTATTTAATATAATTTAATTATATAATAATATGTTGTTATATAATATTTATAGGCCTTTTTTGTGGTGGTGTGCTCTTGTAGTACTGGCGAGTTGGTGGTGGTTGCTTTTTAAATAAATAGCTAATAAGCTAATTAACTGAGTGAGTGAAAGTTTTTTCCTAAAACTAAGAGAACTTAAAATTCAGAATTAGGTCTTATTGATTTGATTATTGATTCCTTTGATTCCCAGCAAAGGGGTCAAATTTCTATGCAAATATCTGGCTGTGACAAGTATAGTACAGTAGTAGTAATTTAGAAAAGTCCACAATGACAGTGTTGCACATTGGATCTGTTTAGATGCTTGCGGCTATGTGAGTACCAGTCTGAAATGTAGGGTGTAGAGCCAAAAAGAACAATAGAAAAATGATATTTCTATTGTTCCTGGTGTACATGTCCAGTGTACAGAAAATCAACTTTCATAAATAATATTGATATTGAGTAGAAACTCCACGAAAACGAAAACAAAACGGCATGAAAAAGACAGACAAATTTGTAGTCTGGATTAATTATCCTACATTATGTAATTATGCATAATTATAATGTAGACCATGGTTTTCTTCCAACAAAATTGAAATTTGAACTTTATTGTTTATGTTGGAACTTTAACCATGGTGGCTATTTTTTGACAAAATCTGTTGATTTAAAACAGTACCTTGCAGGCCTTTTTGTTTCACATGAGCGAGCTTTTGATCGCTCTTGCAAAATGGTAAGTTGTGTTGGATGTTGCTCTGTAATTTTAGAAGAAAATGATTAGTTAGATTTCTTAACTCTTTGCATGCTGAATTCTTTTCAGTATTTCAATAACCTGGGACAGTAAAATCTTGACTTTGTTTTTAATAGTGAAAATAAATAAAGAAAAGACAAATTTTGGTGCTCAAAGGAATTTCATTTTTTCTAGAAAGCTAAATTTTTAAATGGGTACAGCTATACATTTTATATATAAACTATTAAATCAAATTGAAGCATCTGAAAGAAAATTTGCTAATGAAAAAGTCAATATCAAATAGGTCCAACTTTACTCAAATCCAGCTATAAAATACTCATTTTTACATGAAGCACCATTGTGTTGCAAAAATTTGCACATTACAATTATGTTATATACTTCTATTGTTTTTGACTGGTTTTGTTCATTTGCCATAACCTTTGAAATTCAAGTGTGCAATTGATTTGTCCTCACTTCATTGAAAATTGGCATATATACTTTGCAGTTTGATCAAAACAGATATAAGTTTGGATTAAGCCTAATTGTAAAACTCATTTTTTTAAATTATATGTAAGAATCTACAGTACTTGCAATTAAAATTGTTTTTCAAATTGCTTTTTAGCGACAGTGAAGTTGACAGTGACATTGAAAACTTGTTGTATAGCCAATTACATTACTCAGAGAAAGTGACTTTAGATTCAGATTCTCGTAAGTCATTTTTAATTTAAGTTGGAAGTTTATTGCATTATGGGTTAAAAACTAACACAAATTTGAGAAAGTTGCAGGGTTTTCAGGCATACGTATTTTAAAATCTTTTTTTAAGTTTGGAAATAATCTGGAAGCTTTTTTCTAGTATTTAGGGGATTATGAGCAAAGCTGCAAAAAAAACTCTGTGTATATCAGAAAAATAAGTTAGAAGAAATTTAAGAGAAAAGCCTCTGGAAATTAATGGCCAAGCTCAGTAGCAAGGACAGGTTTTTTGGAAATGTCTGTTTTAAACACACAAACTGTCAGTCCTTAGAAACACACCTACAGTATGCCAGTTATAGATTAATGAGTGCTCTAAGTCAGATAAATATTTGTAAATCACAATGTTTTAACTAAGTAAAAAGATATTAATCTCATAATTTGGAAGATCCATGAAAGTTATGAAAGTTCAAAGGAAAGTAATATGTCTGACTTGTGGTTGCATAGTTAGGCAATTTTGATCTCTGATCATTAAACTGACCGATGAAAATTTTTTTTGTTTTTTGTTGTATTTTTCCTAAAGACTATTGAGGGATACAAGGCAAGCAGTGCTATAAATAACTTGGTATTCGATTCAACAGTGGACTAAGCAATCACTTTCAGACCACTCTAGAACTGATCACATGAAAGTGTTATGATAACTTTATAAACTGATCACATGCAAAAACTGAACCCTATTGTTCAGGCTATTTATAGCTACCAAGAAAGCCATGGCACAATCCACCCTATATATTCATCATTTGTCTTTAAGCAGGTAGACTTTGATTCATATCAATTTGCCTTTGAGAAAAGTCCACTATTGTTACAGGCTGCCTGTTCGACCCAAGGATGCTTGTGATGAGATACGAAAAAAGACATGACTTGGAGGAAAAATGACGACTCAAAAGATTTGTCTGTTGGAGCAACTTTAGACTTTCATTTGATTTTGGTGGTTGTTAATATTTGTTTGTGTTTGCATACTATACAACTTTTTAAAATTTTAATATACTCTAAATATTTTAGAGCTCATTGTTGAAGATTTGAAAGAAGAGGAAAATAATGACATAGCTGATATAGCTGAAGAAAGTAAAGAAATAGACACAGCAGAGCCAACAAATGTATGGGCTATTAATGAGAAAGATCAGAAGGTTAGACTTTTTACAAAGTTGTGTTGATTTTGAAATTATCTGTCACTCCAGGAGAGACCATATGACCCACTGTTAAAAATGAAAACAAAAATGTCATATTTATCAGGAGGTAAATGCCAAAAGAACTTGGTGTTGATTTCCAAAGTTTCAACATAAAGTTTTTAACTTAAATTTGACTGGTTTGTAAGGTGCTACTTCCTCTAAAATTGCTCTAAAGATAAAGCCAGTAACCAGTGTCAAAAATATGGGAGTACTTATTGATTGCAATCTGTCCATGGAAAATCATATTACAAAGACTTGCAGCGCTGCATTTTATCACATCTATAATATTAAGCACAAGAGAACTGCATTGGCTGCCAGTAAAAGAAAGGATTGACTTCAAGATTTTGTTATTGATATTCAAGGCACTTAACAACATGGCTCCAGCCTACCTGAAAGGTATGTTGACTTGTTGAGGTTACGAACCAGTGACAGATACAGACTTATGTCAGAAAAATCTGTGGCATTAGTAGTTCCAGAGACAAAATTTACATCTCGTGGGGACAGCATTTTGTACTGAAGCCCCCAGGCTCTGGAACAAACTGCCTGTTGAAATTAGAAGATCTCAGAGGGTCCAAACTTTCAAAACAAGATTAAAAATGTATTTATTTGATAATTATTTTAACATGTGAATGAAACTTCTAGCTTTACTTTCTGTAAATTAAGATTATAGCGCTCTATAGATTTTAGATTTATATAGACTATAGATTTATAGATTTTAGCGCTCTATAAGTGCATTGTTATTATTATTATTTTTATTATTAAACTTATTCAGGAATCACCTGTTGATTAGAAATAAATCTGAGCAGGAGGGGTTAAAAGTTAGAATTTTAATAAAGATGACAGGAGAAATATTATCACCATGATGCACTTTAATTTTATACTTGAATTAGCAGTGAAGGCTATGAAGATTAGACTATCCAATTCAATGCACATCTTGGTAAAAAACATCTCCATTTACAGGCCTTACTGGGAAAACATTTACAGGTGTGTGGTAAATTGCACTCCTAGAGCATTCCAATTGTGCGATGGAGTGCAGTCGAAAATATTGCAAAATGAGCTGGAAGGTTGGTCAAGAAGAACTACAAAGAAACAAGTAAAGCTCCTTTGCATGTTGGATGGTTGACAATTTGATCTTGATATTTGGCACATCTTGCACCATATCCTTTCTTTTTCTTAGGTGATAAAGCCATTTTTCTCTCAGTACGATGAAATACGTTAAACTGTCCACATGCAACAAAATTCAACACCCAACTACTAAACGTGGTGTGGGGCCAGTTACATTTTGTGACCTCAATCATTTGATTTTCCATTCAATTCCGGTTTTTAAGGACTTTCCATAAATACTCTTAGAATTTGTGACTTTGGTAAAAATTTACAATTATACGTGAAACAATTTGATAATGATTACCTCAACTGAATGACACTGGAAACCACACGACCCGTAAATGAGCACAAACTGTGAAAAACCTAAATAATGCCAGATAGAGGCGTGTGACAAATGGCACTTCTAGGAAAACGGAGGCATGCGCTAAGGCGTGTGAGAGCAATCACACGCCATTCCCAGTAAGGCTTGATTTATATTGTAATTGCCTGTTGGAGTTTACTGGAGTTAATGAAACTACTGGTTGTCCCAAAAAAACTTACATTGCTTTGTAATTTTATTGCAAACATGAGAGAAGGCAGTGACCAGGCATAAACTCAGGACTTTGTTTGTTCGATTATACAAGGATTGAAAAGGTGCAATTCTGAAAAGATGCAAGGCCTAAAGTCTCTTCAATGACTTTATTTTTTCAAACAGCCACCAATATCTCTGCTCAGACACTTACATTTTCCTAAATGAGATCTCAAATCAGTTGTTGGTTACCAGGTTTCCTTTGCAGGTAATCACACGGAGCTTTTTATTCAAGTTGTTGCAATAAAGTTGCAAAGCTAATTTTTTTGGGACATTCTTTAGTTTTTAGTGTAATAAGCTGAGAAATTTCTAAATTTGTTTGAAACATATCTTTCAATTGTTCTCAGACACTAAACACAATTTTACATTCATTACAGGGTGCAGATGCATACTTGAGATCATTTTCTAGAAGTAAAAGGTACTACATTGAGACACCAGAAAGGGGACCATTGTGTCACAATTGCAACAATAGAGGTCATTTGTCAAAAGATTGCCAGGAAGCACAAGTAAGTCAAAAAGTTCTTTTTTTACAGACTGGTGTGGTTTACAGCTATGAGACAAGAAATTTTGTTGAATATGCTAAAAAGTGTTATTAGAAATAGCTGAAAACTCCCAAGAGAATATAGTGCACATAAGTGTTTTGCAGACACATTATTTTGTGCTTCTGAGAAGATTTCAGATGAAAGGTATATTGTTTGAAGAAATATTTAATGGCACTCCCTGATTATAATTTTAAGAGCTTTGCGTCTGAACAGTGGAATTATTTTTGAAGTATTTTGCTTCCCATATACCCCCACGTGATAAACATCCAAGCATTTTTCAGATAATGGAGAGCTATTGGTATGACTTATATTGCCATGACATCGGTATGATAGCATACACTTGTAAAGATATTAAGAAACCACACATGCTGATTTTTAAAAACTTTCTTGGTCGTGGGTTCTTAATGTATGCCATATTTTACTGCACCACAAATTGATGGGCTAATTTTAAAATCCAAACAACTCGACTGGTGATTAAAAGACAAAATATCTTGCTATGGATGTATGCCACATATTTTCAGTATACTGAAGGTACTGGTTACAACTGATGCAAACAATTTATATGGAAGGATAATATATTTAATGATAATGGCAGTGGCAGCCTGCCTCGTCATTTAAAATCATCATTAATGAAAAATTTTAATTTACATTCATGTGCGATTGCAAGAAAAATGAGGCATATTGATAACATGTAAGTGTAACAAACAGTAATAATTGTTGCTGCTTTTATCAATCAGTTTTTGTTTTGATTTCAGAAGGTTGAGATTTGTCATCTCTGTGGATTACGAGGACATTCAGCTTGGGGAGATTGTCCAAGTAAAGTGTGTTTTAACTGTTACGAAATTGGACATATTACCAAGGTATGACATTTAACAAAGTGTTTAATAAAATACATTTTTTAAATCTTCAAAATCAATTTTTAACACAGAGTTCTTGCTTGAATGGAATCAAAATACATTGCATTCGACTGGCGATTGATTGATTAATTGATTGAAACGTTGACTTGCCACTTCAGTTTAAATTTGCTAATACACCAGAACTAGAGTGCAGAACTGCCCAGTTTTCAATGCAGAGAAAATCTTAAGGCAGATTATATATGAGCAGCGCATTGACATTTCCAGGTTACTTAACAATGCAAGACTATTCATCAATTGTAGATGTTTGTCTTCATTTTTTAGACATGCGAAGCTCCAAAGAAAGACAGACGTGTCATGTGCAAGAGATGCAGGGCAAGAGGTCACAACAGAGAGGTGTGTGTTTAAACAAGGGCAGATTTTGTAACAATGGTGAAATTGACATGCCAATTTCAATGCGATTAGGCATCCAAGACAAAGCCAATTCTTTCAAGCAGAAAATCAAAACCAAATTTGTTTTGATTTTCTGCTTGAGGGAATTCCCATTGTTTTTGTTGGCTAATCGTTTTGAAATTGGCTTTTCAATTTCACTATTGTTATAAAATCTGCTCCTGTTGTGTGTTTTCAGTCTGCTTGAAGTTTTTGCAGGTTGTGGTTGTTGGGAGATATAGTGGTTATTGGGAGGAGGAGTAGTTGTTAAGAGGAGTATTTTAAAATTTAGCTTGATCACAGGTGATATTTTCTCTTTTTTATTTCTTGATCTTTTGCTTGATGCTCTGATGAAAACAAGCAAGTAAGCAAGTAGTCCGACCGCTAGGTCGAAGGCTCCTTTTTCATTTGATGCTACCCATAACGGGTAGGGGAGGGCGCCACTCCTTTCCCTGGTTTAATAACCAGAAGGTTGCCCATCCGGGTGTTGACCCAACTCAGCCATGCTTAACTTCGGTGACGGGAATCGTGTCAAGCCACTTGGCTACTCACATGAAAACAAATGAGTAGACCAGCTGTAGCCAGAGGCGAGCCAAAAGCTTTTCTCTCTTTTGCTACTATTTTTTTTTTCAGATAAGAGTGAGTGCTACTGCCATTAGTATCCTTGGTTAGTTGTGTCCACTTACCCCAGTGTTCAACATTGGTACTTATCTACGACCTCTAATTAGGGTGCACAGATGATTAGGCTGTATGTTTTGTAGTAAACTCTGTAAGCTCAAAACTAACCAGGGTGTGTGTTTTAATGGTAAGCCATGAATTGGCTGTATGTTTTGTAGTAAGCTCTGCTGGCTGTATGCTATGTAGAAACAAACCTTCAGCTCTCACAGACAGTTTTATTTTGAAACGCAGGACATTAGCTTCTTGGCAGCTCGAGTTCACGCTCTGAACGTTAATGATTTAAAAGAGTTGATTTAGCAAGAACATTTATACAAGCCGAGGAAACAGAGCAGGGACACTTGAGAAAACCGATGCCCGAGGTGGTGCAATAGAATCTTGCTTCGTGTAAATTTGTTTAGGTAGCATAAATTGAATGGAAGTTATGTATTGCTAGTTAATGTGCAGGAGACCTTGCGTGGTTAATTTACATGAATAGGACGGCTTTTGAAATCTCAAATCTCGTGATGCTATTTTCTTTTGCAGAACTGCCCTGAAATTTGGCGACAATACCATCTGACTGTAAGTACAGCGAAGGTTATTTTGAAAATTTGTTTATCAAGCAATCAATTGACTTTGTTCATTAAATGCATGCTATTTAATGCAATGTTTTTGATGAAAAAATCGTGCAAGCTATGCGAACCAGAGAAAGCAAACGCTTAACTAGTAGTCTGGACAATGAACTAAAATTCATAATGGAACTTGAAGCTAAATTCAACAGTAATGGTGAAGAATAACTTGACATAATTGTGAAGAATAACTTGACATGACGTTGAATTTACGTTTGAATAAACAGGTAATATTAGAGCACAAATTCTTGACTTAGAAATCCCAACTTTTTGATGCATTTAAACGAGGCTTTAAGAATTCTAATTTTTCATCGTTTGAAGTTCGAATTATGATCACGAGGCGGCAAATCCAAGTCCATAAAGTTTCTTTAATTTTTATGAGTCGTATAGCTTTTGATCTTCGAATTCCTCCTGTCAATATTTATTGTAACTGTCTATTGATGATAAACGTGTAATTTTGTTTTATCAGGTGACAGACAAAATCATCTTTGCACAATCACGAAAAGTCAAAAATAATAGACAGCGGAAATACAACATGGATGTTCGTTATTGCTATAATTGTGGCTACGAAGGACATTTTGGAAATGTAAGTTTGTTTTGTTATGGTAATGGCAAGAACTGATAGTGAATTTTCAATGGTACTGAGCAAGGGGTAGGCAAGATTTATAAAACGAAAGATTCATTGCTGAACATTACGGTGCGATTCATCACTGCAGAGAGTGCGATTCATCACTATTGTTTCTTTGTTAGTGCGATTCATCACTATTTGTCTCTTTTGTGAGTGAGATTAATCACTATTGTTTCTTTGTGAGTGTGATTCATCACTATTGCCTCTTTTGTGAGTGTGATTCATCGCTATTGTCTCTTTTGTGACTGCGATTAATCATTATTGTCTCTTTTGTGAGTGTGATTCATCACCATTGTTTCTTTGTGAATGTGATTCATCACTACTGTCTCATTTATGAGTGTGATTCATCACTATTGCCTCTTGTGAGTGTGACTCATTACTATTGTTTCTTTGTGAGTTTGATTTATCGCTATTGTCTCTGTTGTGATTGATATTCATCACTATTATCTCTTTTGTGAGTGTGATTCGTCACTATTTTTTCTTTGTTGGTGCGATTCATCACTACTGTCTCTTTTGTGAGTGCGATTCATCACTATTGTTACTTTGTTACTGCAATTCATTACTCCAAAGAAGAGATCACAGGAAGCCCAATCGGAAAATTCTTAGTTCTTGTCTAGTTAGATTGATTATAAAGTTGATCAGTATCCAATTTTACAATACAAAACAAAATACGGGGTTGCTCTAGAAGCTCTATCCTCACATTAATTTGTTGTTGTTATTTTGTCAAATCACCCTTTCTCTGTCTCTCAACTATGTTGTTAAATGAGAACCATTGCCAGACTGGTTCCCAAAATATAGTTTTTTTAATGCATGTTTCTTCTTCATAACTGTTTTGCTTTGAAGGCCCTTTATAGGGGCATTTCAGCTCCAGTAATTCCATAAATTGTGTCAATCAAAGTTTCCAGTGTTTCCTACAATGGGCAAAACTCTAGCATTTTGTAAATCTTTCTGGTTTTTCAATTGTCGAAATTGAATATTTAAGTTGTCTTCTGCCTTCTTGATGTCATTATCACTTTTGATGATGATGGTGCAACGTGGTCGTTCTTTAAATCTTTTCTCGGTTACTGGCTCGCATGTTTCTACTTTTTATTTATTAGAATCTTGTTTTTGTAGGATTGCAAAGAGTGGAGAGAATCAAGAACAGCAGTAAATTCGCCATTCGTTGTTCATTATGATGATTGCCCATTTAAATCTCCTCCAAGGGTTGCAAATATGGCAAGCAAGTATCAATTGGAAAATGGAAGAGAAAAATGCAAGAAGTCTGAGAGTAGTGGTATTAAGAGTAATGTTCTGATGAATTGTATTGACAAAGAGAAGAAGAGAAATGTGTGTGATCGCACAAGAAATGATGATAGAGGTAAGAGCAAAAAGGAACACAACGTTATTAAAGTGACAAGGAAAGGGGAACAAAAACGGAAGGATAAGGGTGATGAAAAAGATTCAACAGGGAAAGCAAATCGTAAATCTGATGATGTGAAGCAAGATTCCATATTGAATGTGGGCACTTCTGAGGTTGTGGTAATATCTTTGGAAAGAAAGATGGGGTCTAAAAGTAAGGTTGGTAGAGATGCAAATATGAAGTCCTCTTCAAAGGAGAGAAAGTCTGAAAGCAAGGTCGAATATCGAAAGGATGGCAGTAAAAGTGTTGGTAAGCAACGCCAAGGAACCAGTGGCCAGAAAAACACTGATGTTATTGTGATCAATTCTGATACGGGAGACGAGGAATCGAAAATGAGCAAGCATGCTGTAAAAATTAATCGTGGAAAGTCTGACAATAAAAATGATAGGGACTGCAAAAAAATTGTTGATTTGAATGATGATAGTGTCTCTTCGCGGAAGCGAAAATGGAGGTCGAAAGAGGGCGATTGTGCTGATATTGGGGGGAAAGTTGCTGAAGGCGATAAAGAGACGAATGTTTTGGATGGCGAAAATAGTAATGAGTATGATTTCATAGATGTTGACATATATGCAAGCAATTCTGACATAGGGGACGATTCTGGGGATGACAAGGAGAAGAATAAAGAAGAAAAAGACAAGGCAGACTGTACGCTCGGGAAAGGGAAAGATAAGAAGGTCATTGCTAATTCATTACCTAAGCAAGGCTCAAAGTCGACTGATTATTCTAATGTTAATAAAAAGTTTGCTAAGGTTAAAGAAAGTGGAAAGAGTGATTCAATTTTACATGACGGTAGTTATCCGGAGTTTATAAATATAGATTTATGTGGAAGTAGCTCTGACGCAGGGAAAGATTCTGGGGAAGAAGTGACGAGGAGTAAAAAAGTAAAGGAGAACCCAAAATATGTTCGCGAAAAGGGTAGAGAGCCATCAAAGAAAAAGCAAAAGATTGATAAAAAAGAAGTTAAAGAACAGAATTTTAAGCTTGCTGATGATGGAAATCCTAGACATAAACGTTCTGCAAAATTAAATGATCATGAAGATGAAGCACAAAGAAGAATTGTCTTGTCTGCTGGCAAAGTTTCAAAAATATCTGACAATCATTTTAGAGTGACTGACAACGCATCTGTCAAGAGAAAGACGTCGAAAGTGGAATATTTTGAAAGGGACGTCAATCGTGTTGGTATTTTGGACATTCCGACTGAATCACATGTACGCTTTGTTCACGAAGAAGGAGATTGCAGCGATGGAGAGAATTTGCAGTTTTCTGATCTTTCCTTGGGTAAAGGTAAATCAATTTCAAAAGGTATTTCAATTTACCCTGGAATGGCCGCACGGCCCGTTTGTAAAAAATACGTAACGTCCTATATTTTCAGCGTGTAAGTGCAGACATAATTTGATGCGTGCCTCAAACAGCACGGTTTGCATATTCTTATGTTGATATGTTCTTACTTTAAGGTGTTCTTGATCTTTTCTCTATCACGTTGATTCATCATTTAGATCTATCCAGCGCGTCCGATGACGATTGTTTAATTGCTAGCAACGGCGACGATGACGACTTGAGAAAAACAATCACTACTTTGAAAGCCGATAGACAGCAGAGAAATCCTATTCTGAACGGCAGCTTCAGTGGCGATAGCGTCAACTTCAGAAGTCACGTGGAGACAGACGGTAATACTAATAATATTTTGCGGTTTCTTCATGAAGAGGAGCTGACAACAAATGACAGTGCTAAGCGCAGAAAAGTTAGTATGTTTCTATTCTTTTTGGATGTCACCGGATAATATATATATATGTACGGGTATGTACTACCGATGATGATTGGTTTGAAGGCAGTAAATTCTCCAAATGTGGGTATTTTATTTTTCAAAAGTGCTGTAATGTTGGGTTAGATACTAAAAATTGTGTTTAATGTTGGATGGTTTGGAATAAAACACAACATTGATGTTTGGTGTACACGAAAATGTGAACACTAAAGATCGGTGGGTTTGTAAAATCTCAGTGACACACTCTTTTCCGACCATGGGATGTATATTACCCCCTGGAATACTGTAAATTACTTTATATCATTTGCATTGATGTATCAACAGCATTGGAAAATTTTACATATGATACAAGATATGAGTTTGTTTGTTTCCATTGTCACACTAGCTAATTACGTTACCGACTATTTATGACACGTTCACGAATACTGCAACTTGACTTCTTATTGTTAGTACAGCAATGTCAAATTTTATTTAACAAAGGATTTAGGTAAGAGGAAAGCAAAGCAATTTACAGTTCATTTGGAAGGATTTCACATCCCGCAAGATCCGTAAAATTTAGCTTCTGTTTATTTTGACACCTAAAAAATAGATTTGATAAAAAATAGAATAGATTTGGTTGAATGAACTCAATCGTGTGAAATACTTTGAAAGTAACTGCAAGTTTTATTGTCTTAACTCTTTCACGCTCGGATTTATTTCCAATCCAATCAAGTTTTATTTTGCAGGGGGTAGCACAAACAAACTATCGTAATTTGAAAAATGAACTTACGTTTAAACATCTCAAATTAATGTAAAATTTTGTCGACGTTTACCTCCGGAAACTGTGACGTTTCATGTCGTTTAGCAATGGGACATATGACCCTTCCAGGGGTAAAAGGGTAAACAGAAACCTGAATCTTTTCTTTTACAAAATTTTCCCTTGCTGGTTAGTACATTGCATTTGTTAACATTGTATTTGGAAATTCTAATAGTTTATATATTGTGTCTATATCTATATTGTATTGTATTGTATTGTATTGTATTGTATTGTATTGTATTGTATTGTATTGTATTGTATTGTTGCAAGAGCAGATTTTGTAACAATAGTGAAATTAACACGCCAATTTCAAAGCGATTAGCCATTCAAGACAAAGCTATTTCTCTCAAGCAGAAAATTAAAGCATCGTAATCTGCTCGTGTTCATCATGGCTATAATGTAAAGTAATTACAGTAAATGGAATCACGAAACGTAATTACATACAGAAAACAGAATTACGACAGCAACAACAAGTTTTGACATTCTTCAATTTTTCAGCTGGACCTCACACGCTACGATCCTCATTTGACAACTGAAGATGATCCTTTTCAGTATGGCAAAGATAACACGCCAAGGAAAAGCATGAAATTTAAAACTCCAATTCGTGAAGAAAGAAGATACTTCAACGATGCCAAACCAACGAATGCAATCAAAAAAAGAAGTGAAGCTTATGTTGATAACGAGGAGTGCAGTCGTTCTAGTTTCTTTGAAAAAAAGAGATTTCTTGAAAGTTTACCGGTATGTTTTATGTAATTCAACCTGAGTTGACCATTTTTTAGATTTCCTATATGCTTTTTATTTCGTTTATTGTATTATTTATTGCTAAAGACGGCGTTTTAGATTTTGTAGTTTTTAAAGCTATTACACAACACAACACAACACAACACAACACAACACAACACAACACAACACAACACAACACAACACAACACAACACAAC
>JAYJMH010009185.1:0-24256 GCA_036873815.1 Phacellophora camtschatica
CTACGTATTTAAATGCCCGGGGGGGGGGGAGATACACCATAATATATCGGTATGTACATGTGCCACCGACAAGGATGGGTTTGAAGGCAGTAAATTCTCTAAACATGGATAAGGCTTTTAGCAAAACATTAATGTTATGTTTACACGTAAATTTGAACATTAAATATAGTGGGTTTATGAAATCTTAGTGGCACACTCCCATCCGAACGTGAAACGTGTACCACCCCAGATAATGCAGGAAAGTACACGCGCTGCTTTTGGCTTGCTCTTGAGCATAGACTTTCGACATGTTTTAGTTTTGCCTCGAGAGTAACACGTAGCAACTTCAAACCTTTCTTTTTTCTTTTTTTTCAATCGCAAGCAAGAAGCAACGATCATTATTTCATCAAGTAAAGTCCCACTTTTAAGATATACTTGTTTACTTTTGTTCAAGTGTTGAAAATGAGAAAGTAAGTATACTTGTTTACCTACGAGTCCACTCGCCAATATGTTTTGTAACTTTATATATTGTACGTTGAGATTTCTTATTTCTTCATATATCAACAGTCAGCAAAGCATGTGGAAAGACATTAAGGAAATTTTGAAAACGATAAAATTTTTGATGGTATTTTTATGACAATTTTATAATTCTTCCTCATCACTCAAAATTTTTTCAAGGTGCAGTTCTACATAAAATACGCCGTTAAAAATAATCAAGCAGCTTAAAAAGTTTTGTGCAGTTTCAAAATACACAATCAGGAAAAAAATAGTTTTCAAGAAAGTCTGTACAATTTCAATCAAAGAGGTGAAAAGTGATCTCTGCATTCCCTACATACAAGTTACATTATATTAAGAGGCCATGTGTTCATTAGTTCCGTGATAAATCTACAGAGTTCTCTTTGGCGTTTTTAAAATTTCCTAACCTAAAATTGTATCCGGAAAAATCCCCAAAACTCGAAAAAATTCCTATTAAAAATATAGAATGTGTGCCTGTTCTCATGATCCCAAGAACCCCTGGCAAGGCCTCATAAATAGTATAAAACATTCATTTGCAATGCTTTGCAATTGTTTGGAAAGATGTCTTGCACTTGATCGCATGAAATATAGTAAAACCCGCATACTTCAATTTTGTACCCAGCCTACTGTTTAGGAACAATAAGCTACTGTGTTTTCTTTTGTTTTCTGAAAAAATTCAGCCTGGAGTTTCTTATAAGTTAGGTTTTTGTACGCGGGTGTTTACTATAGTTGTGTTTGTTTTCTTCTGTTCATTGGTCTACCTGTCAGTCAAAATAGAGTTTGTTTTTAACGTAACTCAATCGGACTCAATGCCTTTAAAAGTAGGGACCTTAAGCAGATGACGGGAACGTCAGCCGTCAGCCGGAACGTCCTGTTAAATCGTCAAAGTAAACCCCATTTCCCATTTGCTTGTGTGGCCGTTTTTCTCATTTCTTGCATATCAACAAGGTTAATCTATTTCAGAATCCGGAAAGTGACAACAACTTTGGCGATGCGAACTAGTTTTACTGGGAACGGCAATTACGTTGTTTTGAAAACTGAAAACATACAGTTTTGTGGTGATGTACAGTCTGAAGGACAACTTCAGGATCTCCTTGGGATTTTCATTTGCATGCTTTCATTTTATCATTTGGAAATCAACCCAATCAACCATCAAGACTAAAAGAGTACGACGTTCTTGTTAACACTGCCGTCGTCGTTGCTTATGGCCCCCTAATAGAGAGGTTTAGATCCAGAACGAGTTCAACTGTAAGCACTAGGTTGGAAAATCCAAAGGAGATTTAGCAAAAGAAACAGCTTTATTTGTAAACCTCACATTCTATTTTCGCAATGTCCAAGGTAAGGGTCTTCGTAGATTAGGCCTTCTTGAAGTCTTTATGATTAAGCAAATTTCCTCTTCTTCTCTGAGTCTTCAGCTCGGTCTTTAGCTTGTTTTTCCAAAGTACGACGAAAAATTGTCAGTTTCACCTTGCAAATTTGAAAAGCACAACGTTCTGTTGTCCCATGGGAGCAACATTTTTCACAAGTCTATTCTTTGAATTTTAAATTTATTTGTTTTCCATGCTGTGCTCGTGCTTGAACTCGTGATGGATCTAAACTTCCCTAATGTTTCTTTTGAGGCTGCAGCTCTAACTTTTCGCACAAAAAAACATGCCGTCATCGAGTTAGCAAAATAAAATTTTGCAAGAATCTCATTTAATTCAACTTAAAACAAATTATACCTGATCCAAATGTCTTACCCCTAATGTTATGTTTTGTTTCTTTTAAACATCCCACAATGCAATTCTGCATGACGTATTTCCAACGGTTTATTGGTTTCTGACCAAAACGAAGATTTGCCATATTTGCGCCAATTTTGGTTTACGCTCATTTTAACACTAACATGCATTGGCATATGCTTCTTGATGCAAGTGCACAAGCGAACAGCGTCCCACAAAGCTTTTATCTAATATAAATTTTATTTCAATTTGCGTTTTCGGAACAGATTCGAAATATTTTTGGAATAGATTCCAAAGGTACCAACGTATGATCATGTAATTCTTTTCATAAGGCGGTACTTCTTCGTCCACAATTTCCGCTCTCCTATTTTCCTGAGAATTTGATAAATTATTCCAAAGATAGACCAAAGTGTGTGACGCAGATCAGTATGACTAATCAAAGCTGTGTGCCAAAAAGTATTCACATAAACATGCCCGCCTCTCAGTGGACTTAAACCAGCTAAAATTAAACGAAGCTCAGAAAGCAAATTACGTGTTCCTGAAATTAAAAAGGAAATTAAAAAGTAGAAATTTTTTTAGTCGAGCCTTTTAGTTCGTTTGATTATCAGTCGTTATGTTCACCAAAAAACTCGTAATCAATTTTTTATAAATTTGGGATGAAAATTTGTTCGAGATTTTGGAGATAACTCGCAGGTGGAGAGAAATAATTTTTATGAATTAAATAACTTATCTCTAAATTTGTTTCTATGCCGTGTTGTGATTTGTTTTACATCTCTTCTTCTGTTTTTTTTATGCTGTGTTGTTAGACCTGGCTAGGCCAAAAAAAAACAAACTGCCTGTTATTTGGCTAGGCCTAACAACACAGAAAAAAAAACAGAAGAGATGCAAAACAAAACACAAACAAATTTAGAGACAAGTTATTTATTTCATAAAAAGTATTCCTCGCCAGCTGTGGATAACTGAAGCAAAATCAACACTGAAAGAAGCTCTTAGGGATATACAAAATAATTTCATTTCAGCTGAACTCCGCAATCGCAAACTCTCAAAGGGAATGGATATTTTTTCAAGATAATGAGTTTTTGAGCTCTAGGGATGTACAGAACAGTTCGAGTTAACAATTTCAGTTGAATCCCGCTAGCTCTAACTCTCAAAGGGATTTGAAATTTGCTCGAGACAGAGATAGTAAGTTTTTAATATAATATGAGTGGTTTCTAGGCTTTTGTATGCGGGGTGCAAATTCGTGGTGCGAAGGAGCACAGAGGCTTGGGGAGCAAAACATGTGTAATTAGTATTGGGTACAAATTCATTGACAGCAGATTAAAGGTGTGTGGGTTTGAAAAAACTGGGGGCACACCCCTATGCATATGGGGGTTAAGTACGCCCCCCAGAATTACAGTCAAAACTCGATATTCAAACCCTATGTTCAAACTCTGAAAGGAATCTAAAATTTGGTTTTTAATGAGTTTTTAATATAACCAAAGCTAAATGTCTAAATCAACACTGAAAGTTCTCAAGGGATATACAAAAACGTTTATGTATAAAGGGGAGTTTGATTTGAGCGAGTTCAAGAGGTTCCACTTTCATTTATGCCCACAGGGGGGGGGGGCAAATCTGACCCCTCGAGTTTTATGCAAATTATTTCCAAATCACTTGAGTAATGATCTTCTAACTCTTTGGCTTTTAGGCTCTTTCTAGATCAAGTATGTTCTGAAAATTCCAGGGTGGTAACGAGTATAAAAAATATTTTGGAGCACTTTAGTCAACCGACAAAATCGACTGATTTTCGAATATAGTTCTAAAAAAGTCGTCGGTCAGATAAAATCGACTGATTTTCGACAAAAAGTTCTATACAGAAATAAAGGAAGTCACGTGACTAATATCTTGATAAAATTTTCTATTGAACAAACATACACATGTTTATGGGAAACGTGAGCAAAATATTTTTCTCGTAGATTAGGCCTTCTTGATGTCTTTATGATTATGCAAATTTCCTCTTCTTCTCTGAGTCTTCAGCTCGGTCTTTAGCCTGTTTTTCCAAAGTACGACGAAAAATTGTCAGTTTCACCTTGCAAATTTGAAAAGCACAACGTTCTGTTGTCCCATGGGAGCAACATTTTTCACAAGTCTATTCTTTGAATTTTAAATTTATTTGTTTTCCATGCTGTGCTCGTGCTTGAACTCGTGATGGATCTAAACTTCCCTAATGTTTCTTTTGAGGCTGCAGCTCTAACTTTTCGCACAAAAAAACATGCCGTCATCGAGTTAGCAAAATAAAATTTTGCAAGAATCTCATTTAATTCAACTTAAAACAAATTATACCTGATCCAAATGTCTTACCCCTAATGTTATGTTTTGTTTCTTTTAAACATCCCACAATGCAATTCTGCATGACGTATTTCCAACGGTTTATTGGTTTCTGACCAAAACGAAGATTTGCCATATTTGCGCCAATTTTGGTTTACGCTCATTTTAACACTAACATGCATTGGCATATGCTTCTTGATGCAAGTGCACAAGCGAACAGCGTCCCACAAAGCTTTTATCTAATATAAATTTTATTTCAATTTGCGTTTTCGGAACAGATTCGAAATATTTTTGGAATAGATTCCAAAGGTACCAACGTATGATCATGTAATTCTTTTCATAAGGCGGTACTTCTTCGTCCACAATTTCCGCTCTCCTATTTTCCTGAGAATTTGATAAATTATTCCAAAGATAGACCAAAGTGTGTGACGCAGATCAGTATGACTAATCAAAGCTGTGTGCCAAAAAGTATTCACATAAACATGCCCGCCTCTCAGTGGACTTAAACCAGCTAAAATTAAACGAAGCTCAGAAAGCAAATTACGTGTTCCTGAAATTAAAAAGGAAATTAAAAAGTAGAAATTTTTTTAGTCGAGCCTTTTAGTTCGTTTGATTATCAGTCGTTATGTTCACCAAAAAACTCGTAATCAATTTTTTATAAATTTGGGATGAAAACTTACACATGTTTATGGGAAACGTGAGCAAAATTTTTTTTTTGAAAGTGCTAATTCCAAATAGTCTCATCATGTGACTTAAATTAGAGTGAAAACAAAAAAGGTTTAACGTCATATCGGAGCCGAGAATTTCGATGAGGCACGATGCAATAAGTTGATATAAAATATACTGCCGTAGTTTCAATAGCAACTAATTGTATCATCATTATTTAATTATCTTGATTACGTATGTACGTATTTTGCCAAATAACCAAGCACATTCTTCCCATTTATTTACCTCACACAGAGCCAAACTGGAACGCTCGATAAATAAATATCCCACTTTGCAAAATAATTAGAGAATTATCTAATCTAGCAGTGTGTTGGTTCACATTTGTGATTAGCCAATCAGAAATCAAACTTTGCTCAGTAGAATAAAAACACAATCAGGAACGGAACAAGGAACTCCAAGGAAATTAACGGGGAACGGAACGGGGAACCAAATGTGGAACGGAATCGAAAACAAAGAGCAGAACAGAAAACGGAGCCAAAAATGGAATAAGGAACGGAGCAAAAAACGGAAAATTCATCTAAAATCTATATGTAATTAATTTAGGTTACCTTAAACTTCTCAGCCATCTTCAAAATACCTAAATGGCCAATGCCTGCTCTCCTCCGCGAGGTCTCTAATTCTTGATCCGTTCGTCCGTGGTTCCTGGTCCGCGTTATTGGAGGAGAGTAATCAAAGTCGAAGTAAAACAAGAAATCTGTGAAAATGTTCACTACGGTTTTCGGCAATACGACAAACCGACCAACAGTTTACGGTAGGAAACGAAAGGAAAGATAAATGTAAAATGTATGTATGCTTTTTATCCTCATCTATAAGGTTGTTTGAACTCATTAAAAGCGTTACAAAAACCACCCACAGTTAATTATCACATAAAAATTATAACTTATTTGAAACATTTGAAACTTCATTTAAACTATTATCTATAGTTTCCCTTGATCTAGATTTCTAATTTATAAGTAATTCTTCTGTCAATAAGAAGAATGTTATTTTTAAATATGAAATGTGTTCAAAATACCGGCTGAGTCAAAATAATGTTCAAACGTTTGTAAAATCATCAAAATTTGATCGCGTTACAAATCTAACTTTTCCCACCGTTATGTCAGATAAGTGTCTTCCTTAATTGTTACGCTTAATCATATTTTGCTAGCACCTTTAAATTAATGAAATTTCGCGTATTTATGAGCGTCCTGGCTTTGATGCGCCCAGGCTCGTTAAGCGCTGCTTTCCCTGGGTCGTATCATGGGTTTTATAACACGATTAATGTTTCTCGAAAAAACATATTGATTGAATTGTAGTGACTGTGTTTTTTTACTGTGTCTTTTCTGACATCTTGTTTCATGTGAGAACAGTTGCGCCTTTTCATGTGAGAACAGTTGCGCCGAAGAGACTCTTCTTTCTCCTTTCGAAAGACCGCTACGTAGGCGCACGAAAAGCATCGCAGCAACTGTTCTCACATGAAACAAGATGTCAGAAAAGACACCGTAAAGAAACACAGTCACTACAATTCAATCAGTACGTTTTTCGAGGAACATTAATCGTGTTTTAAAACCCATGGTCGTATAGAATATATTGCATTGTAAAATATGCTGTATGCATAAATTTGATGCATACTGTTCTTCCTTCAAGTTCTTTCAGATGGATACAAATGATCAGAAACGAATCTAATGATCATCACGTAAGATGCTACTGTCAATCACAAAGATAACAACATTTCCCATTCGACTTAGAGTGTGCTTAACAAACTATAGTTACTAAAATAATAACGGTCTCAAAAGATTAATTTTTTAGCACAAGCGCAGAACAGAAATCTTTTAAATCTAATTTTGCATGTTTTTTAAATATTTGATTTGAACTTTTTTGACTCACCCGGAATTTATATTCGAATTTGTTCGTTTCTTCGTTGTTTGCCCTTGAAGAATCTCTCACTTTCGTCGTTGCTTCGTTTTCACAATTCATGGAATTCCTAATTAAATTTATTTCGAAAGCATTGTTCGCAAGGCAGAATTTGCTGTTGACGTGTGCACTCTTGGGATTTCTTGACCGGGTGCTGGGAAGAGTGGTGCCGAATATGACCTACAAAGTATAAACAGATATGGTTAGATTTAACATATATGGTTAAACACATATGACTTGGTTAGATTATATAACAGATTAAGTGCATAAAATATGAAATATAATATTTAATAATATACATTGGGTGAGTGAAAAATCGTTAAATGCTTTCTTGTCTACAAATTTGAGGAAAACAATTCAATTTTAGTATTTTAAGAAATCCTATGCATATAAAAGGCTAACTTGGAAATTTATTTCTTTTGGCTTAAGTTGACTGTTTTATATACTAGTTATCAATGATTTTATTTAAAATGTTTCCTGAAAAATGTCTTCAGAAATTTGCAGAGAACTACGAGAGAAGACGGTTCCCATTTTAACTGTGCATACATACACAGGGTTTTTTAAAAGTTTAGATAAATTATTTTATCAATGATTTTATTCAAAATGTTTGCTGAAAATTGTTTTCAGAAATTTCCAGAGAACTCTGAGAGAAGACGGTTAACATTTTAACTTTGCATACATACAAAAAATGTTTTTCAAAAATTTAGATAAATAATTTTACTCCTGTTTTTGAAGAACTCTCAGAGAAGTTATTTTGTACATCATACTAATAACCATCATAACATTTATCCACAGTAATCATTCGCGAGATATCGAATATAATATTTAACTAATAATCCACTGTTATCAACGTTTGTGGGTGTATACGGAAACGCATTTGCAGCAGATAAGAAGAAAGTGCAACCCAGGGAAAGGGAATGTGAGGGACGCGAGACTCGACTCATTGGGGATCTATTGTTATCGCCGAGGGCAAGGGTCTCATTGCGGAACATGTAATACCCTGCACATCTCACAGGGAACTCCTACATAGTTTTGCTAGAGACGCGGGCCTCGACTCGGAACTCCTAAACGAGGGACACTGGCCTCGTTATCGTGATAAGGTCTGAGGGGACGCGGTCTCTCACTCGAAAAGTTGAAAGCGAGGGAAGCAGGCCTCTTTACAAATTTTGAGTTCAAAATCTTGAATTTTTGTTCAATATAACACAGTAAAAACCCGCATAGAAGAACCTTCCACTTTTAAGAACCTACAGGCTGATATACCCGCATCCATTTTACTCCAAATTAAAAATCTGTTGTCAAAGTACTAAAGATATCGAGAAAATTAGAGACAGGTATTTACCAAGTAAAATGGATTGTTTTTTGTTCACCACCACCTGAAATGCTCAGCTAAAATATGATTTTTATTTCAAAACCTCACCAGGTCGAACTCTAAACTGTAGGTTCTTATATGCGGGGTGTTACTGTATTTTTTAAAGCAGCTATAAAGCACGTTCCGCTACTTTTTCAACAAATGCAAAGTTCAGCGTTTCAATTAATTAACAATATAACGGTTTCAACACCGGTAAACTAAACAATACATAAAAATTGTTGCAAGTTTTGGAAAGTTTTTGTTACAAATTTGTTACAAATTTGGGTTACAAAGGGTGGGTTTTTGTTACAAATTTGTTGTTGTTGAAAATAACCAACATAACTTATAAGGAATAGCTGTGATATTTCAATGAAAACAATGTGTTTTGCTATTGAAGAGTTAGTTTCAAGCTCCTAGATAAAAGTGTCATTGATTTTAAGTTGGTCAGTTTTTCTTCTTTTCAAATCTAGTAAGCAAAAAATTAGATAACAAGGAAAACAACGGTCTTTTTAGAATTTCCCTAAAAACAAGCAAAGCAAACTTTGTATCTTTGATTCCTTTATTCTTTTGTGCCTTATTGAATGAACAGGAACAATTCTTGCTCAAAATTTTAGTTCTATGGAAAAACAAGAATTATATAAATATTGCTTTGTTTACCTTTACAGAAATGTATTCCCTTGTTGAATTGTATATCTGAAAGGAGCGAAATTGACCGATTCGAAAGACATGACACTTTCATTGTAAGGCCTAAAATGCCTCAATTGCAAAACTTGTTGTTTTCGCTGCAAGGAACTTTTGGACATAAATGGATATATCATCGCCGCTACACTTGCGTTTTTAATAATCGAGGTCACAAATTACTGGTATGTTATCAGGCTGTTTAATAAATGTGTTTACGAAAAGTTTCATATTCACGTTTTTGCATAAAATTTGCAAAACCCGTGTAAGGGTTTTTTAGGACACCCGATATATATATAATAAATATAACATCTAAAATATAGTATATGTAATTATAACTCCAATAATAAATAACAAGAAAAGTAAATAACAAAATAAAAAGTCTACATAATTGTCTCAGTCTGTATTTTGTACCCCCACTTACTAAGAGGCATGAATGAGGGCAGGAAGAAACAATTTACAAAATTTACAGAAATTAATAAAAATTGAAACATGAAAGTCAAAGTAATATCACAGAAGGCATGTCAATACACAGTAACCCCATGTGGCCTAAAGAACAAATTATTATCCATGTGGATAATAATAAACAAAGAAGAAAAGATTTTATTGTAACTCACCCGCTGGACGGAAGAAGCGGAAGACTGGTTTTGAATGCCGACGTATGCATTGCTCGAGCTTCCTGCGGAGTAACCAACAGCGGATTGGATATTATTGATGGTCTCCAGTTTGGATCAATGTTTTGGTTACTGCTCGAGGTTTCTGTTGTTGATATTGCTGTTGACTGTGGGTTCTGCATGAGTAACGAAGTAAGCTGATTGGTGGTTGGGCGACTTGCTTTGTTTGCCCCTGTAGACTCTTCTTCCAGAAAGCTGACAAACATCTCCGAAAATGACTGAAAAAAAGTTTTATACATTCACGACCTGATTTATGTCTAGTTAAATGCTAAATACTTTGTCAGTTCTCTTTTGCAGGGGGTAACACATAAAACTCTCCTAATTCGAAATTTAAACTGTAATGTGCCATATTTGCAAATTTACTGTTGTTAAAGAGGAGGCAGGGCAGCTCTTGTTTATTCTTCGGCGTCAAAAAGAGTTGTTTGGCCTCCAATACAGCGTAGTTGCCCCGCAGCGTTTTTTCCAATTGGAAATTTAGGCAATATTTGAAAAAATACATGAGCAATTAATATCAGCAAAATTGATATTTCAACAACAAAAACAACGCATTCAAACGAAAAATATTAATTCCCTAAGAACATCAGAGACTGCTGTCAAATTTCTACACAACAAAGTAAACCAAAACATTCTTCCACTCAAATGATTTGTTTGAAAATTTAAAAATACAAATTTATTGAAAATGTTCAACATATTGATATGTATATATATTGCAATATATTGTATAAAAAAATTAAAAACAAAAAAATCATGAAAATGCATTAATCAGCTTTTGCTTAACATGTAGTTAACATTTTGAAAATAAATTTATTTTCGAAATTTTAAAGCTACTATTTTATGAATGTTTACCTTTGATAACGAAGAAGCCACGTCAGATTCTCGCCTTTGAACTGGTACGGGCACACTTTTTTGAGCACTTCCAAATGGGATAAATGTTGATACCCAAGTACGCTGCACTGGTGCAGAACCATTACCTACCTATGAAAACATAACATAAAATACAAACAAATTGTTTTGGCAATGTTGTCATAAATTTCAGTTCAATATATTTTCGATTACAAACATTAAAATGACTCATCTTCCAAAAATTTGCTATATGGGAGAAAACAAAATTTGACCGATTCATTGTTTTATCCCAATATTTTCTAAAAGTAAAAGTTTAGCTGAAAACCTCGATAGCCTTTTAAACATAAACTTAATTTCAATTAGCAGACAAATAGATCCATTCCAAGTTTTAAGTTTGTATTTATTCATAATATCTTTTACTAGTTTGTTTATCATCTTATTTTGATTCGATCTTCTTCTAGCTGAACATATGTACATTTTCTTCTAGCTAAACTCATCTAAATCGAACTTGATTTTTCCGTTAAACTTGTGGCAAAACGCGTATCACAACATTTAAAAAATATCAAATTCTACCCTCAACATAAAATGGAAAAATTAATATCTCGAGCTAATATCTTGAAAAATTAATATCTCGAGTAAAAATTAATATCTTAATTAATACCAAAATTCTGTCTGCATTACCCCCTGAAAACATATGCTTTTACACTGTTTATAAATAGACAGCATGGCACTTTTCATGGAGTAAAAAAAACTAATGATGGGGTCATAACAAATGGTTATTATTCTAATGTTGTGGAAAAGGCCATCATGATGACGGCACGATGGGTCTGCAAGATATTTTCGGCGACGTTAGTGCTCGTGTCTTGAGGTTTTGTTAATACTTCAAATTCGCGCTAAGTAACGTGTAGAAACGGAATAGCTTCTCACCGTGAAATTGTAATAACTGGTGTAATAACCCAAGGATCTGTCTTGGGTCCAATTCTGTTCACTTTATATACTAATGATATGCCTAGAATGCCTTTCAAGTTTTCAAGTAAAACCGACGCTATTTACAGACGATACGAATATATTTGGATTTGATAAAAATATACAAAAACCGTCTCAATTTTTAAACAGTGAATTGTAGCATGCGTACAGCTGGTGAACGAAAATTTGGTTTTATCAGAAGACAGCGCCAAAAATTGGCATATAACAAAATTACCACAGACCCACTTCGTACAGCCTCTTTTGATCGCAAAAGTGGCATTGACCAGTCAGATTACGCCCTGCAAGATTGACCAATCAAAATCATTAGTCGGTTTTCCAGTAGAACACGAAATCTTTCAATTGTGCACAGACCGTGATTTTCGAGTTTCAAGGCTAGTGAATTGGCGCTCTTACGCGAATGGCTAAAAGCAGACAAATTAATGGTAAATACCAGCAAAACACATTACTCTATCTTTCATCCAACCCGAGAAAGAGACAAACTATCTTACTCTACCTTTCAATCAACCAGAGAAAAAGAGACAAACTATTTGTAGTCAATAGCGATGACAAAGGGATTGTGCGTCCAGCTGAAGTGAAGACAACACATCGTGGCCCACAACGGCCACGGCACAATCTTTATTTCACGGCACATTTTTATATTTCTCACGGCACACTTTCATATTCCCACGGCACATTTTAATATTTCTCACGGCACACTTTCATATTTCCACGACAAACTTTTATATTTCTCATGGCACATTTTCATATTCCCACGGTACATTTTTATATTTCCACGGCACACTTTCATATTTCCACAGCACACTTTTATATTTCTCACGACACACTTTCATATTTCCACGGCACACTTTCATATTTCTCACGACACATTTTAATATTTCCACGGTACACTTTTATATTTCTCATGGCACACTTTTATATTTCTCACGGCACGCTTTCATATTTCTCACGACACGTTTTCCAGACAAAAGCATCTGAACTAAAGTTCACTGGACTTTGAACTGTTTTACAATAGATACAAACGTAGATTTGTATGGTTGACTCGTTTATTATCGTTGAGTTATAAAGACATAAAGACATAGCTGAGATAAATGGATCAAAACTAGAAGCTTCTCTTGTGTTGATATGGATGAGACCTCTGAACAAACATCTGCTCCTGTAATCTGCCAGGTATGTTTCTGCAGCTTCGATGCACTGTTGGAAATTATCTTCTATGCTGAGCAAGGTCGTAAATCTCTATCGATTTCATCAGCATCTTCTAAAATGTTCAACATACTCATCGTTGAAGTCTCGGAAACTGGTCATAGCTTTCTTCAGTGACTGTATATTGAAATCCACTTGCCTCGGTTCACCATTGTCAGAAATTTGTTTATTCACATTGTTTATCAGCTTCGTCACATATGACATCTTGCCCCTTCGGCTTACTTTCTTGGCTAAAATCTTCGCTGTCTTGATGGCTTTGCGTCTGTCACTTCCTGTGCTCGACGAAGACATTGTGAGTACTTTCCAGATTTTCTTGATGGTCGATTTGAACTGGTTTCTCTCTGTCTGTCGGGCTTAGATTCCCGGATCACGGCACCAGAGGTCTCGTCCATATCAACACAAGAGAAGCTTCTAGTTTTGATCCATTTATCTCAGATATGTCTTTATAACTCAACGATAATAAACGAGTCAACCATACAAATCTACGTTTGTATTTATTGTAAACAACAGTTCAAAGTCCAGTGAACTTTAGTTCAGATGCTTTTGTCTGGGAAACTATAAATACTACTATTTTACAAAAACATGTCTCATGAGAGTTTCTTATTCGTACTATGTCTGGATCATGTCTCTTGAGAGAGTTTGACATCTGGACTCATCATAAGGTTCGTTTCAATGTTCATAACAATCTTACTCTACCTTTCATTCAACGAAAGAAAAAGAGACAAACTACAGTATTGAAATAAGAATGGGAGATACCTTAAAACAGACTGATGAGATCAAATATCTCTAGATCAAATACCTAAAACAGACTGAAGTATTCTTATCGGTGGTACTGGTAAGTTAACATGGGAAAAACACATTCATAAGGAAAAACACATTAAATATAAGCACATTAATAAATTCAATATTATCATTCTAACCTGGTTAATTTCATCCTGCGAGAAACCAACAAAATTGCCAATAACACGAATGACGTCAGCTCGTTTCTTCTCTTGTGTGTGAAAGTATCCAAGAAGCAAATTTTTCATCAAAGGCCTGTTGTAGAAAACCATAAAATTAAGAAATAATTATAATTGCTATTTCTTGACACTCTCTTTCGTAGAAATGAAAAAAAATCTAGACCTCAGCGCAGGAAAATCTCTCTCTCACACGAAATCATGCCACAAAAAAGCTATTGTTGCACTAATAAATAACTCCCAGTATGACAGCAACAATCACTGGGCACTTGAGGCCTCTTCAGAGTGGATATGAAATCTTTGACAAAAAATTATTTGCATACTTTTCGACTTTGCCTTCAGTTGAATCTTTAAGCTTTTTGATAACCTCATTCTTAGCGTTCAGATCTTCGTGTAAAGCTGACACTAAAATATTAATGAAAAAGATTAATAACATTAATTTATACAAATCACTAGTATCATTATCTTCAATCACAACAATCATTAATCAAGCATCACCTACCCAAGAATCACTGTAATCATTAAAGTTGAATAACTCCTATGGGGAATGAGAATTTGTTTTCGAAATAGCAATAAAAGAGAATTCTGTACAATAAAAGGGAGGAATTTTGTAAAACAAAAGTTTGCGGTTTCAAACATGACAATACAATTTTCGATTTGAAAGAAGAGAGTTCACACTATAAGTGCACTCAATCAAGTCAAAATCAACAAAGACAGCAAAACTTTAGGATCTATTTTATTGTGATTTGCTTGGCTGCGTTAAAGATGCTGAGATCTGTTCTTAACAGTAACGAATGGCATTGCCATGTTTGAAACCACAATCTTTTATTTTACACAATTCGCCCCGCTGTAAAACAAAAGATTCAGTTCGGAATATGAAAATGTGATTTGTCACTGTGAAAATAAGACTTCACACCTTGAATGACTGAATAAAGTCATAGATGTGAAATCCCTTCTTTCGAATTGCAATTTGTATTGCAAAGTTTGAAACCACAATATTTTGTTTTTAAATTATTTCCCTTTGTTTCAGATGGCGACTTTTAACAAAAGATAACAAAACCTAAATCAAAAACGACTTTTATCAGACGAGATAAAAAACCTAAATCAACACTGAAAGCTTTCAAGAGATATACAAACTGTTTGAGTTAACAGGGAGTCCAAGTTTAGTGAATTTGAGTCAGAAAGGTTTGAATGTACTTACATTCTTTATTCAGAAAACTAATTTGTTCTTCTTTGGATTTCACTTCTTTGCCGAGGTTAGCAACCCCTTGAACTGCTAAAGTAGCTTCTTGGATGCGAGCCTAAAAATTCAAAAACAAAAATCTGTCAATAAAATGTTGATATTTGTTAGACGGAAGCATGTAAAAAATGATAGAAAAAAAAAGCTCATTCATGCACGGATTTATTTCTAATTAACGAGAAAGTTCTATGCAGGATTAAATTTTTCAAGAGGCAGAGTGGCGTCGCATGAAGGGATCAACTTCTTGCTTGCGATTAGCTTATTCTCTTGACGCCTTAGAAACAAGTCAAGTCATAAAGCGTGTACTTAAATAGAAGTACAACTTTCACAAATTAAAAAAATATTGTAAACTAGTAAGCGATTTGTGTTCGAGGCGATGATCAATTCAGGGCGATGATCAATTCAGGGCGATGATCAATTCAGGGCAATAATCAATTCAAGGCGACGCCTCTCTAGAAGATTTAGCATGAATTTAAAAATATGATGTTGTACGTTGTTGATCTTTCCGAGTCCGGCAAGATAGTAATTCTATGAATATACTCATAATAAATTAATATTTTAATTCTATCAGAAGTAACACATCATAAGTAATTCTATCGTAATATGGTAATCAGGTGTCTCAAAAAAGTCGAGGTGTTTGTCAATTTATTAGGCCAAAAAAAATTATGTAATTTTCACAAATAGGAGAGCACAATGTTGCAAAAGGATTAAATTAGCCAAGAAAATTTATTTGGGCAAAATTTATAAACTTGTTCTGAAGCTATGAACGATTTTGTAAATATTTTTTGCAAAAAAATCAAAATGAAAAAGAAACTTTGACGACGCCTGACCAAAGATTTATTTTAGCTTCGCTGATACCATAAAGCTTGTGCTATTCAAAAACAAAATGATTTTCAAAAGCTGACTGTGGAAATTACTCAAGAACCAATTGCGCTGCGCACGTTTTTCAATAACTAATTGTGCAAATTGTTCAAAATGATTCCCTTGACGATCCTTTCTTTGGAATTAAAATGAAGCTTAGACTATTACCAACATTTTGAGAATTATTTTGTTATGACATTTTCAACAAAATCGCTAATAACTTCGTGAATTTTGTCTTACTTTGAGCTAATTTTCTTGGCGTAATAATTTTGCAAACACCCCCAACATTTTTTGAGACATCCAGTATATAAGATTGTAATATAAGATTGTTTATTGTAAAAGTACCTGAAAAGAATTTTCCTTTTTCCTCAATTCTTCAATCTCTTTGTTCGCCTGTGTAATCTTTTTTCTTGATTGCTCAGCAAAAAGATCAAACTGAGAATCTTTCTCTGAAAAATTATAATATTTAGTATGGGAGATTACTCTACTCAGGTATATGTTATATTATGGTATAATACCATGTATACTTTATTAAAGAAGAGAAAATATCGTTGGGTCATTGCTTGAACATTTTTTGTTTAGTCCGAAATATTTCCAGTAAATATTTTAACTGGAAAATTAGTAACTGGTAAAGATAAACATTGAAAAAAAAATCGAAAAAGAATGCCAAATGAAGAAATGAAGAAAAACGAAGAAGATACCATAGATATTTACGAAACCCTACTTGCTTTGCTTCCAAGATGGATGTAGCAATCCTGACAGCTTTGCGGCCTACGAGGACTGATTTTACATGTCGGAAACAAAAGTAATTAGGCACTGATTGGACACTGGTAGACCAAACCGTGATTGGACACTGGTAGACCAAACCGTGATTGGACACTCGTAGACCAAACTGTTTGATCAACCAAGAGTGATCGTTATTCTTGTATTCATGTTGAAATGTTTATAAAATATTACCTCGTTGCAGCTGTTCTAGAACCATTTGCAAATTGTTCAGCGCAGTTTCCGTCTGTCGAGCTTTGTCTTGAACTTCTAATAATTTTGTTACAGCACTGTCTCGTTGGCTTGCGACTGCAAACAGTTGTTGTTGGAGATTCTGAATCTGAAAACTTGATTGGTTGCTGAAAATGAGAGAAAAGTATTGCAACGGTTGAAACGCAGTTTTGTAAAATAATATCACAGGAACTCCAAGAAAGGTTTTGAAGTGATTTTGTTCAATTTCTTGAGTTTTGGTGTAGTTTTAGTGTATAACAATATAATTGTAACGGAAAATAATAGAGTTTCAGCGTATGAAAATATAAAACAAAAATACCGCCAAAAATATATCACAATTTCAGAAACAAAAGGAACTAGCAAAAACTTTGGTACGGGAATTTGTAAAAATTTTGTCGATTCCTTGTTGCTGAGTTATCTAGATCAGTTCCGTTATAAAGCGTGGAAAATTCTACAACAAATCCCCCCAATCCTGCAATATTACCTGGAACGGTGGATGTATCTTGAATCTAAAACGCTACGATAATTTTAGTTGTCAAGCAAGAAACAAATGCAACAAGCAAAGATAAATCTAAAACAACAAATTTAAGACTGCAATTCTTTGAACTTTTTTCCGAAGTTAAGCACGTTTTTCAAATGTTAAAATGTTCCAGTTTACCCATGTTATACAGAAACAATAGTCAACAACAAAAACAAACAAAACAAAAACAAAGGCAAAAATAACACTGACAACAATAAGAGCAAGTGAAAAAAATTGTTTGAAATGGAAAAGCCAAAAATGCACCTTGTTTCCTTGTGTTCGGAGTTTTTCATTTGGAACAATTTCTGAAGTTCGTGTAATTTCTGTTCTAGATTCGTTTCCCGTTCCTGCGTAGCAACTATTTCATGTGTATATCCTTCTTCAATCTGTAAACAAAAACAAAATATGTTTGTCATGAACAATAATCCAAGACTCAAAAATGAGAAAGCTACCAGCTTTTCAAAGCTTGCGTACTCTGCAAATACATAATATCGATTCTTTAACATAGTATGACCATAGATATTCGGACATTACATTTTAATATGGTCGTATTTTGTTGTCCTTTCTTTGCAAAAATTACTTTTTCTATATTGGCTAAAACCATCAGCAAAGTAACTGGCTGCGCAAGATAAATGTTTTGTTCCCGTCATTCCCATCATTTAATATTTCTACAAATTTCAGAAATATTACGCGTATTCTCATATAAATCACAACAAACATACTTTTGACAAATATAGCTCAAAGTAGGTTTTTCTGGCTGTAATTATATCACAATTGTTTCACGTGAACAAAGTATTGTAAGTTTCTAAAATTAATTTGGTCTTTCTCATGGTTCCAAGCTAATAATGTTTTATGATTGGTAAACAATTTCTAAGATTGGGTTACCCGACATCTTTGACATGCAATACACGATTTGTTATCTATAACCAACTTAGGATTTTGGGTAGTAATAAAGTTACCTAATTTTCATCCAAAAATTTCGAATTGGAGTTGTTTAGATGTTTAGTACTGGGCTTAAGTAATAGTTAAAAATAGTACTGGGTAATTAAAAATAGTACTGGGTAATTGAAAATAATACTCGGCTTAAACAGTTTCTTTCAAAGTTCCTTACTTTATCTTATCTAAGAAGCGGTGATGCTTATTTTTTAGACAAATTTCAGTAAATTTGCTCATTGCTTGCAAATAAAACTCAGTGGCGTCGATATTTCTTTCCGTATTTAATATTTTCTGTTCTATGTCCTTTCATGAAAAATGATAATAGTAGTCTACGGTTGTATTAAAAAACATGTGATATACCGGGCGTCCAAAAAAAACCTTACATTAGTTTTGCAAGTATAATAAACAAAAACTTGAAAATGGATCTTCTGAATAAGCACATCCAGTAGACAACCTGATAACATATGAACAATTCGTGATCTCGATTATAAAAATGCAAATGAAAGAGAGCTAACATCCCAATAAATATCCTAAACTTCTCTGCAGTGAAAACAACATGGATCACCGTTGAAGCGTTTAGGCCTATTAATGAAAAGTGTCATCGATTTTAGGTCGGTAAAATTTTGCTCCTTTCAATATACAAGTATATATAAACGGTATATTTAAACAGTCCAAACACTGCGAATACCTGTATGAGATGGTTCCGCAGTCTCTCCATTTCTTTAGTTGCTCTTGCGTCTAATTCCCTGCAGTTCACTTGCAAACGATAAACCTCTGTTTCAAGTTCTTGAGTCTTCTGTGCTGCCACGGATTTCTCCTTCTCCAGATTTTCAATTTTGCTGTCCTTTTTAGTTCCTTCATCAATCAAATATTTATTGTCGCTCTGGATTTTACTTAACGCTGCTTCACTTGCAGATGTAACGTTTTTAAGTCTGTGTATATCCAGTTGAAGAACCGAAAGCTCGTTTTTTTTCTCTTCGTACAGCGAAATTAACTTCTTGTTCTCCAAGCTTAAACTGTCAATGTTCGATAATCTACTATCTGTGCGGGTTTCGTTTTTTCTAATTTCTTCTTGTACACTTGTCAGTAATTCTATTTTCTCTAAAAGTGATTTGATTTCGTTATCTTTTAACCTAACTGTTTCCTCCCATTCTTCAGTATGTAGTCTAGTCCTCGTTTCGTAATTTTGAGAAATTCTCGAACGTTCCACGTCGAAGTTGCGCGTTGTATCAACGATTCGTTTTTCCAAGTCCTGCAAATTAGCTTCTAAGTCTTTAATCCTTAAAGCTTTTTCGTGAACTTCATTATCCATTTGCGTCCTAAACATTCTTTTTTCATGCTCATTTATGTCCAATTTCTGCTTCAGTTCATCTTTATCGTTAATTAACTTCGAGTTGTTTTCGCTTATAATTTTCAGCTTCTCTTTCAAGTCCTTGATTTCACATTCGAATTTAGAAGGCGCATCATCTGAATAAGTCCTTAGTCTATCACTCATACCTTCCCCTGGTGAAACTCGAGCTAACACTTCAGTGGTTACATTCTCGCCGTTTGGCGCAATTTCATTGCTAGTTCTGACCTGATTTATATTATTTTGCTTGCATTTATTGTCGCCTTTGACCGTGTTATCAGTCTCGGGGACCTCTGTATGTTTTGTCGCCTGCTCGTCTTCGTATATTTCAATCTTCTTTCTCAAATCAATGTTACATTTGTCTTTTTCATGAATCAATGTCAGTAGTCTTTCCTGTTCTTGTTGAAAAGCTGCCAACTGAATCTCCAGCTCCCGATTTCTCTCATTCACCATCCGTTCGTTTACATTTTGGTTTTGCCTTTCCTGCAAAATGTTCTGCAAGTACTGGTTCCTTTCCCGCAGCCGCGCAATCTCAGACCCCTGCGATCTGTTTAACTCCATCATTTTTTGATGCTCAGAATGCATAACTGTTGACGCATGCTCCTTAGCAACGGACCTCGCGTTGATATTTTCAAGTCGTTCATTCAAATCAACAGCCTCTGCCTCCTTCTGTCTAATGAATATTGTAAGATTTTGACGCTCTACCTTGAGCAATTCAAGCTGGCTATTAAGATGTTTCGCCAAATCCTCCAAGGTCCGAACCTTTTCATGCATATTCTCCAACTCAGCTTCTTTATCTCGAATGTGTTGAATAACGCGAGCACGTGACGAAAATGGTGAATCCGAATTGGTTTCCTCATCCATCATTTGCAAGTTTAATAGAAGTTCATCCTTAGATCGCAAAACCTGCATCATCTGTCTAACCTCGGATTTGCATCTTTCAATTTCAATTTCTCGTTCATCTGCGGTTCGTTCGAATTTCTTATATGTCTCAACTTCTATTCCAAGCTCGGCTACCCTTATCAGTAATGTAGCATTATCATCCACCAGCCTCTGCTTTTCTTCATTTTGCACTGTCTCAGTGTCGAAAACCGCTTCATCGCTGTCTTTGATAGCTTCTTCCCTGCCCTCCGTTGTAGAATCATCTTCAATAGTCAGCGACCCGCTCGTCGCCTCAAGCCCTTCTAGCTCATCAATTCTCTTCTCCAAGCTTTCGATAGTATTCTTATAACCAGAAATTTCACCAACTAAACCTTCATTAACCTTGAATAGATAATCAGTTTTAAGTGCTTGCTTTTTCCATCTTTCAATCTCTTCGTCCATCCCATGATAATGTGAAAGCTTGATTTTCAGAGCTTTAATTTCTTGATCAAACTCTCCCCTTTTCTCCCCGCCTTCGACAATCCGACTTTCATCCTCCGGCAAAGCACCAGTTTTAGCATTAACCTCGTCTCTAAGGCATTGATTTTCCGACCTCAGCTCTTCGATGATCATTTCCTGTTCACGAAGCAAGTCTTCTTCTATAAACTCTTTTTCTCTGAGCTCTTCATCTTCTTCTTCGAGGCTTTTCATCAAAACTTCGTTTTCTTTAACTTTCCTAGCTTTATCGTTCAGCTCCCGCTCCAAATGCACAATTTTCTTTCCACGTAATTCAACTTCTTTTTTTAAATCCACAACACTTGCCTTTGAAGTTTCATATTCTCGTTTTAGAATTTCTACGCTTGACACCAAACTTGCACATTCCCCTTGCTTCTCTTTGAAAAGATTCATAGTCTGTTCCAGCTGCCCTTGAATCTCTTGTATGTCTCTGTCTTTTTCCTCCATTACTTGGTAAACCAAACTATCATGTTTCTCTTGCTGCTCCACAATAAAATCATCTCTATCATTAACCATTTTCATGATTCTTTCCCTCTCTATTTTCAAGTCATCAAGCTGCATTTTCAGTTCTCCGATTTCCTTGCTGTCGTCTGTTTCATTTGTGTCTATCTGAAATTGCAATTTATCAAGTTCCGTCTGCAGTAGCTCTCTCTCAGCAGCTAAAGCAGACTGCCCTTGACTCATCAGCTCCAAATCCTGCCTTAGCATATCAACGTTTTCTAACAGCGCTGCATTGTCGTCAACAGCATCCATGTGCTTCTCTTGCCATATTCGCAAATTGTCTCTGACGCTTGTCAGTTCTTGGATCAATAGAACTTTCTCTGAATTCAGTTCATCGTATTTCATTCGCCATTTATCTGCATCTGTCTCACCTGAACATTCTAAAACGAAATTTTCAACAACTAATCTTAGACGCTTCAAAGTCTCTTCACACGATTCATTGCCAGTCTTGAAATCTTCGTGTAGTCCCAATTTTCTATTACGTGCTTCTAAAACGAATTTGAAAACACTTTCAGCTACATCTTTAACAACAGAAAACTCCTCCGATAACTTTTCAACTTTTGTTTTCATGTCACTAGCATCTGCACTTGATCGATCATATGAATTTTTGTACTCGACAATCTGCTCATTAAGTAAAATAGCGTTCTTCTTTAGGCTACCAGCTTCGTTCAAAGATGCAGAAACATAGTTGCGAATGAAAAAATCTAGCTTCTCAATCAAAATACCAGAAGACGAATTTTCATTAAAAATTGTCAAAAACCTCTCCTCCAAATCTTGTTCCAGTATAAAAGATACAGCCGTCTGACTGACGGATTCTATTTGCATCAAATGTTCTTTCAATCGTTCCAACTCTTCCACTATAAGCTTTCTATCCTCTTGCGCTTCTAATAAATTATCCCAATCAAGAGAGCAAAGCTCTGTCTCCGATCCTCGATCACTCACATCAACAAAGCTCGCATTATTGCAGTCCTCTTTTCCCAAGTCCTTCAACCTTGCTTTCAATTTCTTCTGAAGGTCTAAGACTACTTTCTCCAGTGTGCTATTTTCAAACTCCAAGTCATTTTTAATAACACTCACATCCATTAACTCTTTCTCTCTTCCTAAAAGCTTCGTTTCAAGATCGCTGATTATCCCTTGTTGACGATTGACAGCCTGGACATCATTCGTAACCCAGGATTTTTGTGGCCGCTCTTCATCGAAGTAATAACCATCAGACGAAGGAATGCTGTCGGAATATGGACGAAACAATTTTGGAGGACTACTCGTAGACTGACTGCTTGAACTATCGTTGCATTCCTTGTCTATTCTTCTTATTTTGTATTCGGGTTCCGCGTCGGATCCCTGAGGACTCAAATCATAATGTCTCCGAGGAGATCTAGTCCCATCAATTGTGCTGTTATCCTCGACATTCACTGTTACTTGCAATTCTAAAGAACTAACTTTTCGCTCCAGCCCTTCTATAGTTCGTTCAAGAATGGCTTTCTCTGCAATTAAAGACTCAATAGTTTCATATTGTTTTTTACTCTCCTGCAAAGCGTCAATGCCTCCTGAGTGGCTGCCAATATTCGAAACTGACCTTGCAACATCATCAAAAAGAAATTCCGAATCCAGTTGCATTTCGGCGACAATATTCTCACGAGAATCAAGTTGTTTGTCCAGATCTGACATCACAGATTGAATGTTTTCGGCAGCGTTTCGGCAAACTTTCAACTTCGAATCAGTTGCTTGGTGAAATCTCTGTTGCACATTCGAAATATCTTCGCGAAGCTGCGACGTAGAGTCCTAAGAAAAATAATCATACACGTGAACGCTAACTTCTGAGGGGTAATGAGTTAAAAACAAATAAAATAACAGCAGCATCAATTGTTTGCCATGTAACTCAAAAATATATCAAAGAATGGAAGCATCAAAGAATTACTCAAAAACTCTTTTAAAACAGTAAACAAATTATAAGACTCTCGCTCGACAGTGAAAAGTACTTCTGATTAAATTATTAATGAAATCTCAAGCTAGTGGCAGAAAATGCTGCAACTACGACGGCAAACACTGGAAAACACCAGGAATAAGAAGAAAACAAATCTCCAAAAATCAGAAATTAAACTGTCAACCAAAATAATATTATCTCGTGTTCATTACCAAACTACAGTAAGAGCTCACCACTAAGAAACCGATTCTTGAACATCAGCCTATTTGGTTTCTTAATATTTTGGAACATTATATAGAGTTGCGCTGAGGTATGCTGTGAATAGTTTAATAGAAACATTTCTATTGCATTTATTATAAGTCAGTACACTTGTGTTGTTAGAACTAATTTGCATCATTTAAAATAACTTTTTGAATCAATTTTCACATGTATATAATTTGTAAACTTTTGTTTGACTGCTGTTGTAAACTGCTGTTGTAAACTTTTGCCAAAAAAAATTAGACTATAGTTCCTTATACGTCTGTTTCTTGATGACGAGTTTTATTGGTCAAAAATAAATCCTATAGACAAGCCTCGATTAACCCTTTCACGCCACGAGTTATTTCCATTAAAAGGTTGCGCCCCATTTAAGTTTCCTCTTGCAGGGGGTAGCACAAGCAGATCAATTTGATTCGAATGATAAACTTGCACAAAAATTCTCGAAATAAATAAGATATTTTGTCACGATTCGGGGGGGG